>CABFVX010001119.1:97077-126724 GCA_902151425.1 Timema shepardi
ATTATTATTATTATTATTATTATTAGCACCGCGTCTTACTACCCGTTCGAGTTATACGCACTTAAAATAATGTGTGATGGTAGGGCGACTGTGAGATGAAATGGAGGACCTACAGTTTAACGTGGAATCCGAACCACGGTGGAGGCCTGGCATTCCCCACATTCACAAGATGTCTTGTCAGAGGTGAAGAAAGGGTTTGGTGATCAGATAAATCTGTGCCGGGACCAAGGATTGAACCCCGGCCGCCAGCACAGAAGTCTGACACCTTACCCCTAGACCACCAGGTCACCTACCTCACCTTTATTATTTCAAAACTTGAACATTTTTTTTGTTTGAAGTTTGCTGTGAGTCTTATTTGAATAATCCTAAACATGTTTATCTTTATTTTGTTTTAAGTTGATTTTAGAAAAATGTGTTTATTTCTTCTAAATGGCTTTAAAATTAATATATATATATATAAATATATCACTATGCCTAGCTCCATGTTCCCACCTTATTTAGTTAAATATCAAAATTTGAATTTGTATTCTTATAACTTTAGTTTATTCCAGATTATTTTCCATCGTATTTTAATTTGTTCGTTCTTAGATCTCATACAAACTCTAAATAAACCAGTCACTAGTGATGATGAATGGCCTTTTGTGTGAGCGACTTGTGCAGTCTTACAGGGCCTCAGGTAAAGAAAGCGAGTGCCACCCTCTGTATCTAGACTCTAGGTCTATAGTATTGACATTACCTGCCCCCCTTCCCCCTCAAAAAGTGAGTTCAGAATTAGGTTCTCATGAAGCCTTGACACCACACCTTCCTTTTGTTTGCTACTATTACTGTTATGATTTACAGTAGCCCCGTGGCTTCTTTGGTGCTGACTGACAGCTCACAGCTGACTTCTGACAGACAACATTTAGGTATATAACTAAATGTATGACTGTCAGAAGTGAAAGCTGCTAAACACATGTTTTTGCAGATCATATGGTTCAGCGTAGGTATACATAATTTGGTCTGGTAACTTTTTAAATCTGTTAGTTGTCAGCTGTGAGCTGTCAGTCAGCACCAAAGAAGCCATGGGGCTACTGTAGTAAGTAGTATCTTTGGTCACAAAGAAACTGTTGGAAGGAAATGTCATCTGTTCCATTTCTAGCACTTACAAATAAGGAAACTCCTTGTCAATGAACATGATAAATTTAAATCAATCAATGTTTATAAATAGGGTCCAGACTTATATGATCTAAAAAATAATAATAATAAAAGAGTAAAGTAAGTAAAATCCCTAAACCTCTAAAAAAAGACTAAAAATTTGCAAAAAAAAAATTCTAAGAATTTAAATAAAATATTGAAATGAATGCATACGACTAAATCAAACACACGCTTTACAAATTGAAACCAAAAAATAGCTATGCAATAGAAAGTCCTTTAACTATAATTAAATTAGTGCATTCTGATAACTATAGCGGGTCACAAGTTCACATCCCATTTGTGCAAGAACGAATGCGGAACAAATTAAACCTTTTGCGGAACAATTCGGAACAAACAATTGCGATTATAAAAACTTGAATTTTTACAAGTGAGGGGCTACCGTGAAGTTGCCCCCCTTCCCCTCAATGTAAACATATCATTTATGGGCCTATCAAAACGATACAAACAAAAATTTTGCGAAACAATCCGGAAAATACGAAAAACCAACGATTTCAATCATTAAAACTTGAATTTTAATTGGGGGGTACTGTGAAGTTAGCCCCTCATGAGTAAACAAAGCGCCACAAGTTCACACCCTATTTGTGCAAGAACGAATGCAGAATAAACGAAACTTTTTGTGGAACAATCCAGAACAAACAGTTTTGATTATAAAAACTTGAATTTTTACAAGTGGGGGGGCTACCGTGAAGTTGCTCCCCCCCCTCCCCCAATGTTAACATATCATTTGTGGGGCTATCAAAACGGAACAAACGATTACAATCATAAAAACTTGAATTTTTAAAAGTGGAGGGGCCAACTTCACGGACATACAAGTGGGATATACAGAATACTCACTCCAGACCAAGCTTAGGAACAGTAGTTTTTATTTTGGTTGGATAGAGGGGGAGAGGAGGGATGAGTGAGAGGAGGGGGGAGGATGAAAAGAAGAACACAACAAATACTGTACTTTGAATGTCAAGGTCAGGAAAGTACACCAATAGTTTGAAGTGGTGTTTAAACTTGAGCAGTTACTAGTAACTCATCACTCATAATGGTTACTGCTGAAAAAAAAAAAATTGGGGGGTGGGGAGGGGAGGTAAGGGATATGTTGGCTGCTAGTGTAGTCAAAAAAGTTATTTGTTTCTTTCTCTAATATGTACAGGGAGGGGGAGGAAGGGCTTAATGTAGAGATGGAAAATAGAAAGGTCAGCAAATGAGAAAAACATCTCCCCTGCAAGGTCATCTATAAGGTCAAATAATTGTTTGGCAAACAAGATAGACCAGAGGTGGAGAAAATGAGGGGTGGTCAAAATAGAACTATCAGTAGTCCAAATAATATCAAGGGTCTTAAAATGCTTAATCCAACATTTCACTCAATGTAAAAGGCTGAAATTTTTCCAATATCTGATTCAAAATTCCAGTATAGTCCAGTATTTCAAGTATCAAAAATAAAATCAAGTATATTTCCAGTATTTCCAGTATTGGTAGACACCTTGAAAGAATGTTAACATTTAGTTATTATTTGTAGTTTTCTATTATTCTATTATATTTATGTTTATAATTTATTCCAAGATTTTGATTTAGATTCGAGGATTCTAAGTTAATTTGGTGATTCAGATTCGACCCAACTCTAAAATTAAATGTTTTGATAACTTGATTAATCAGATGAGGATAGAATATGTTAATAATGTTTGCAATACAGAATTTTGTGAACAATATTTAATGCCAAAAGTTAAATAATTATTAGGGCACTGCGAGTACTTGAATTTCAAGCTTCGAGCCGAGCTTGTAATTAAAGCTCAGGATCGAGATCGAAAGTTTTGTAAGCTCATCATTTTCAAGATTCCTTTTTATGTATGTATAAAACATTTTTAAAACGCAATGGTAGGTATGTGCTATTTAATTTAGATAAAAATTAACAGTTTTAATTATAATTCATTCAGTAATTTTAAAAAATTGTTAAAATTGATTTCAAATTTTATATGAATACCCTAAGAGCTTTAATAATACTTTCAACAGGTAAACTAATTTAATATTTTCATCCATTTTAAAAGTAAAAATAGCTGGATAGATCACTAACTACTTGAATAGTTGTTTTTTTTTGCATGGTCCCTTTATAAAATTATTTCAATTAAAATAAATTCAACTTTGAGAATACATATTTAATACATAATACATAGTTAAAGCTTGTTGAACTAAAAAAATAGCATTAGTTACTATTTGGTTATAGGTTGGATAACCTGTATAAAATCAGCGTTGATCAGCATTGAAATAAATATTTTATCAAACTTATCATATTTAAATAAAATCAAATAAGCATTTACTATGTCATACTATCTACCAAAAATATTATTCTAACCATCTTATTTTTAATTTCTAAGCATGAACTTCAACTCTTATAGGCATTAAATTAAACATTGAAAGGAGGATAGAAGGGCAAGGCCGAAACACCATAAAACTTTAGACCTCAAAGTTCACAATTAAAAACACAACAATTCACATAATTATGTAATTTTCAGGGTACATTTGGACTATGGCAGCAACTAAAGAAAGTCAAGATCATGTTTTTAACTTTAGCCATGCTGCTACAGTCCAGTTTGTGTTTTACTCTCTTCTGCTGAAGAAGGGGACTTATTTACCCTAAAAATCTCAGAATTATGTGTTTTGTTGTGTTTTTAATGCGAACTTTAAGCCATACAGTTTTCTGGTGTGTAACTCTAGCCCCTCTATAATCTTTTAAATGTTTAATTTAATATAGCCGTTTAAGGTTTTTTTTATAACCAATAAGAAAAATGGACATTGATATGAAAATGGCCTCACGTGTTTAGAGAGGGAGATTTTAAGGGTCAATTTAAAAGTAAAAGGCATTAGTGTTTACAATGAGTACTCACTATAACACAGACACTGATACTCTGCTTGATATTAAACTCCTCGAAAGCGGTGATCATGATGACTGAGCGTCCAAGCATGTTATTTGAGGTCACCAGCCCCGACTCATCCACAGTCACAAAGGAAGTCGGTGAACCCAGAGCAGTCAGGTTCTTGTCAGGGACTGTGGAGGGGGTATGTGCTTGGTTTCTCAGTGAATACACAACTTTTGCTGCTCCCTCACGGTTGGTTTGCAGCTGGACCTGAATACATCATGACAGCATGAGTAACAGCAGATTATATTCATATTATTAAAGTGGGACGCTTCAAAACTTTGTGTTGGCTTCAAAAAAATATTTATTTCGACTTAGCTTTGAAAACAATTTCAGCTTCGACACAGTGGTAGCTCATCAATTTAAGCCGAAGGGTGTGGCTGATTTGGTTCATTAATTATTTTCAAATAATACATTTAAAATATAGTCATTTCAGGAATAAATTTATTGATTGATGAAATAATATCACAAACATGCAAAATTAAAAAATTGCAAACTCACACCAAAGAATGTGGATCTGTCATAGAAACAATGCACACACATATTTAAATATATACCTGAGTATGTATGTCCATTGTCCTTACAAGTTCACAGCATTAATATAGAGGATACACCATGTTTTACCTTATTTACACATTTATTCAGAACAGAGAAACCCAAAAATGTATTTATATAAACAAAGTTCATAGGCCTCTTTTTAAGTTAATGAACTTTTCCATCACTCTATCTTTAAAGTCCTTAATTTTTTTAATCAATTCCTTGTTGATGGTTATCAATGCTAGAACATTCAGTCTGTCATTTTCCGTCATATTCCTTAGGAATGTCTTAGTTCTTTTGTGTTTTGAGAAGCAATGTTCTAATTTAGCAGCCGTCATTGGGGTCGTTATGATAGTTTTTACAAGTTTTTTCATCTCATTAAAAACTGAAATATTGTTATTTTTCTTAAGTTAAAAAGTTGTATTGTCCCTTTAATGTTAAGACCCTGTCATTTATATATTAGTCCCAAATCAGATACCAAAGTTGTTCTTTTTCTATGAAAGGGTAGTGTTGGATTATTCACTTGAGTTTTTCTTCCATATAACAAGTAAATAGTGGAAATGACTTTACATAACAAAAAAGCTGACTCCAGAATACCAGTAAAAGCGAATCTGTCTTTTATATGAATTGTAACGACATTGCACAATTCTTTATTTCTTTTCTATATATTTTACTTGCCCCTCTCTCTTTCTACATCTCATTAAAAAAATGAAAATGTTATCTTGCCACATTACACTGTCTGTTCCTGGTACAATATATCCCCGAGGTGAAATTTTGTGGAAAAGATTCACCTATAACATGTAATTTGTGTCCTGAAAAACCCTTCTGTGGCTACTTGCTTAATTAACTCTAGGTTTGTTTAGGCACTACTTTTCCTCATGAATTTCAAAGCATTCCTTCAACTTCTCTATTTTCAGAACTAATGTTAGCAGTATGAATGTTGAAGTATCATCTTGTTGTAGCAACTGAGTAATCTGACTTTAACTTGAACCCTAAATATCTCAAAGTCCTACAAAAGAGGGTTCAAATCTCATAAAAATAAATTACTATGATAACAAAAGCAATAAGAGTGAGCTGTATGAGTAATGGTTTTGAATGCTGGGTGCACAACAGAAACCCAGGGTATGCAACTCAATCCAGATGCGGGAAGAACATGATGGTCGATCTCCAGAAATATAAATATAATAATATTTGAAATTAAGAAAGGACAGATATAGTTTCTAAACCTAAGGGTATTTTCACTAAAAATAACATTAAATAAATTGCAGGAAGTGCATGTATATGTTTATTATAAATATCAGAATTAAATAAATAAATATATATATATATATATATGTAACAAGTTAAAGGTATTATGTAGAAATATATAATAGCTCTTATGATATTCATTAAATTCACAATCTGCAATTTGCTAGAAGGATTTAAGTTAAGATTGTCTTTACTTTCAATTAAACCATTTTTTAGAATATATACAACAAAGAATCATTTAGATAATTATTTCTCGCCTGAACCTTGCATACTAAGCTACTCAATATTATCCTAATATGAACCATGTAATTATCAAACATCTGCATTCTATTACTCATAATTATTCAACATAATCAAAACGAGCATCGTCCACAAGTTTCTAATATATTTAATATATATTATAATAACCTAAAATCATATTTCCCTAAATTTATCAAACACAATATTAACAGCACAGGAGAGCAAGCAAGAAAAATTTATAAAGAACATCTAACTTATATATTACGTAGACAAGAAAAATATAACCAGCATAATAAAAAGGCGAGATTCAAAATTTATATTTTAGATTCTCTTTTCTTTTATCTATCAACTCAATAGTGATATCTCAAAATCTATTCCTACAAACTAGACTGATGTAAATAAATTAGATCATTTATATACAACATGAAAAATTTAAGTTTTATAAGATTCAAACCGTTACTAATTTGAAATAATAACCTGCCAAAAGGAAATTTTGAAAAATAATAATAAAAAATATTTATGTCAAAAAGAAATTTACCCTTACATTTTTTTAAATAATGCTGAAGCCTCAGCTTCATCCGATTAAGTCCAAGCAATGTCCAAGAGTGCCAGACGCTTTCCTACGCCAGTCTTATATATGATTTGCAAAACTCAGGGAACACGGAACCAAGGAAAAAAAAGGGAGGGGAACCAAAGAGTATCATACACCGGGAGGGAAATGTGATTGACAGAACGAGTTTCTACTAATTTCTCGAAGCAATTGGAATGTTTGGGCACTTTGCGGGACAGGCATCTCTTTTATTCTCAAGTTCTTTGGAATAGCTTGAGTGTATGGTGACCTCTAGGGGGCGTGGTTCGATTCTTAAGCGGAGCTGGTCAGTTGTCTGTGCGGTGGAATTGCGGTCGATAGTGTTGTCTCTCTCGGTTCGTAGTACAGCGCCGCTAGGATGGTGAAATGGGGTGAGTATTTGTTATCGTTGACTTGTTCTTTTTTTTCTTGTAGCCAAATGCTACAAACTATTTGTTCCAAAATGTCGGATCGTAGAGATGAGTGTAAAATAAATACGAGAATGGAGGAACAGTATGGTAAGAAAACTTAAACACTGCTCCATTTGCACTTTTATTTTCCAATAGCAAACTAGGCTGATGAGCGTAATAGTGTACAAAATACCCAAATGGGTATGTTTCTCTAACCTTAGACTGTTCACCCCCAATAGAACCACTCATAACATTTGCACCATCTTAATCTACTTTTAGAAGTGTCAGAAAGAGGTTTGTTGTGACTCATTATGCATTTTGCTAAAATTTCTGCACAATTTCCTTCAGGAATAAGAAACCCCCAAAACATCTCACAAGGCAAACCCTCAAACCCACACCTAAAAACTAATACCACCTGAGAATAGTTTGTACAATTAGTTGTCTTATCACATTCGATTGCTACAAATTCAGAAACTTTTATCTGCTTTTCTATTTTAGACTTTAAGCATACAGTCTAGTTTGTCAGTTTGTATTATTTTTTAGGTTCTTTTAAATACATTGGCAGATTCGTAATGGTCCTTCAATGTAAAATTCAGCTCACCAGTATAATTAATCAAACTTCTCAAGACCCATGGATTGGTATATGATGCTGATTTGTCATGACCTCAAGAGATAATTCAAAAACACCTCAGAATTTAACACATAAAATCAAACATTTTTAAGATATGCCTATTTTTATCAACTTATATAATGTTTTCTCTATATTGTGAGTCTAGACTAGACAATATACTTACTTTACTTAGCAAAGAAAGCTCAACGACACTATTCATATGATTCACAGATGCTTCATGCTTCTTAATTTTTTTTTCTGTTAAATGTTTTATATCATTGATGCCTTTTACAATTCACAAGCATCCACTAATGTTTCTGGAGGGAAAATAAAATACATGGGATACAGTCTTAAAATTTTTCCAAATCACAGCCATTTATTTGGTATGCATCTTTAGAGTTGGAACTTGATTTTGATTTATCTCGGTTTCTGCTTGTACTATACAAAATTCAGGGGATGGCCTACCTCCTCCTCCTCCTCCTCATCATCATCATCATCATCATCATCGTCATCGTCATGAAATATTTCCAGCCTGTGGCCGGGTCTGTTTAGTAAAATGCCTCAATCCCCTTTGTCCTTCCACCACTCTCCTCTCAATTGCACATTTGGTGCTATCTGTTACCCCCATCTCTTTCTTGATCTCCCTTGCGGTTTCTTCCCTACATACTTCATATCCATTAATCTTCTTGGAATCCTCTCTCCTTCCATTCTCATTACGTGTCCATACCATCTCATTCTAGCTTCTTCTATCACATGTACCCCCTGTACCCCAACTTTAGACCAAACATTGTCATTTCTAATCCTATCTCTTCTGATGACAACTAGTATGCAATTCAAAAACTTCATTCCCATGGCCTCCATTTCCTTGTTTCTCTTTTATCCAGAGTCCAAGTTTTTGCTGCATACATTACTATGGGTATGAAGTATGCTCTATACAGCACTTCCTTACACTTTAGGGGCACTTTTCTTTTCCATAGTAGGTCTCTTACACACCCATGGAAAAACTCTCCCTGCTGCTCTAACCTCACTATATCTTCTCTGCTGCCCCCTTTGCCCCAACAACACTACAAAGATATTTCACTCTCTTTGTTTCTTTCAAATCTACTTCATCCAGTTCTATCACCTTTCTTGGCCTTGTTTTCTGCCTTGTCATCCCCATCACTTCACTTTTCCCCAAATTAAATTTTATTCCACGCTTTTTCACCTCCTCATACCATTCCTGCAGTTGTTCCTGTACTTCCTCTTCCTCCGCCCCCCTAACCCCATTCCATCAAGTTATCTGCAAACATCATTGACAAGATGAGAGACAGGAGACTGGTCAGGGCCAAACCCAACCAGCTAGGAATAGGGCTTGGCCAGTTGGCTGCCAGCATGATAGGCTGGGAGTGCTAGGGTTGGTGATTAGGAGCTATGTCATTGTCAGCACCCGTAACCTCAGTTAGGGAAGGTTAACACCAAAACTAGGTATGCCTGAGGACCTTTAGGTGGCAGCTCTGCTACTCAGGTGTAGGTTCCAACAGGCCTAGTAAGATGGTGGTCAAAACCAAATATAGACATGACCTACTTAATGATTTCAATTCAGTTTTTTGATCAAGAGTTTATCTTGAAACATTTACTGTCTTGAGCAACTGAATTGAGTTAGTTATTCATTTTACCTACACAAAATGTTAAAACATATAACTTAACAAATGAATACAATCCTAAAATTATCTTGTGTAGAACCACTCACGCTATACAGAGCACAAATATGTGCCTTAAGACACAGAAACATGCAGGGTTGCTGACGAAAATTTCTGGTTCATGCTTTACACAATACATATCCAACAAGCTTTAAACTTCAGGGTGCATACAGGAATGCACCTTCACATGTAGAACAGGGGGCTAGCTAGCTGCAAATAGCTGAAGGGTTGGGAGTGTTTAGTTACATATGGAATAGCGCTGACATCTGCATGCCTGACTGAATATTATTATTGTTGAGCTTGTTCAAGGTCATTTGACTATAATTGTTTATAGGAGGAATTCTAATATTTGTTTACTATTTATGCATTGTTCTATAAATAAAATTGAAAAGTTAAACTTGAATGCACTTATTACTTGAAATCATTTACTTTTTCTATTACGTCATATTATCCCTAGGTTAAATAATGTTTAGTATCCAAAATCCTTCTTTTCTAAGTCTTCGTCCTCGTCGTGTAGTTTAGGCATTCTGTGAAGGTGGACCTTAATAGTTTCCGCTTCTAGGAGTGAGTAGCGTGCGCTGGGCACATGTTGCGTACCCAGCATTTGTATAACACCCAGAAAGAATTTAATCCCTCTGCGCACTTCTATTAGATGAATCCCCCTTTTTTTATATATCATTTAATTTTGTTTTGTTTATGTATTTGGACCCCTCTAACTTTAGAGAAGGGTTACAGTTCCTATCCCCTTTCCTAACCCTTTCAATATAATAACCAAACAAAAAGGTAAAGAAATATTCATATCTCTGTTAAGAGCTATAAAATATAACCATATGTAATAGTCTAAGAGAAAAGAGAAAATCTATAAATAGAGCAAACCGCCCAACTAAGACGTAGAACATATTAACTAGCCATATTTAGGGTCACAGCTACAGTTTAGCCATTAAATAATTGAGGTACTCACTATTATCTGATAGATGTGCGCTCACCTGTGTGTTGGGAGCCAGAATCAGCTTTGTTGGTTTCAAGTTAGCCATATGGAGTGGTCGCACTAACTGAATGTCGTCAAACACAAGAATCTCCAGCGAGTCTTGGTACAATACACTGGTGGCAGGCTCAGAGCGCCCAGCCACGGTTGTGGTGACGGTAGCATTTAGAAAGAGTGTGGCATGTCCAGACTTGACTGCTGTCAGCTGCATTGACAACTGGTCTGCGGCAGTGACCTTGAGGCCCAAGTGGTGGAATACGCTGTGTACTATCGCTACATCTTTTGGAACAACCCTCCACGAATAGGTGATCCCAGAGTTGACAGAGCCAAGAATTAGTGGAGAAATATGGTCGGGGATGCCTGCAGCATGGACAGGCATTGTGAAGCTCTTCAGCACCCTTGTCAAAGGAGCATGGATTTTGATCCCTCTAAGAGGCACCACTTGCACTTCCACAGTGTCCTGAGAGTAAATTATATGTTGCCCTGTTTCTTTATTGATCCCCACAGCCCGACCAGTGATTGTCGTTAAACCATGATCTAAAGCTTCTACAATACCGTTGCTCTCTATTGATGCAATGGAGCCTGACCCAATGGAATACTCAATGTTGGCATCAGGTTGCGGGCCCCCGCGGCTTGTCACTTGGAAAGAGGATCCCACAATGAGAGTCAAATTTCTAGGGAACAGCCGTAATGCAGGAAATACCTGAATATGAATGGGTTGGCTGCTTATTTCTCTCTTCTCTTGCCATCGTCTTGATACAAATGTCAACGTTGTCTCACCTAGTTCCATTCCCGTCACAACATAATGAATTTCATTATCAGGGTGAGTCTTCCCATGCAGGTCTGCTGTCACTGCAATGATGTTGGAGTCAGGTATGGCGTGGAGGTCTAGGAATGCTGGGTTGGGTACAGGCAGAATGTTATCCATGGTGTCATAAAGAGTGACAGTAGCTCTCACACAGCTGCCCCGCTCCACCCTATCTGGCATGTCAACTTGAAGGGACCCCAGCCCCAAGACCTGTATCGTGGCCTGGGCAGGTTTTGAAGGAAGACACAGGTCCACCAAAGCAAGCTTTAACATCCCATTATTGATGGGGGTCACTTCAATGACTCGCTTACCTTCAACATAGCGCAATGTTGCAATCTCCTCTGAGCTCACCACAAAGTCATAGTGGCCTGAGCCCTGGCTCACCTGAAGTGTCACAATATTCTTGGGGTGATTGAACACCACAGTGTGTTTGGGTGTTATAGCCGTATCATTCACCAATATTATACTTAATGATGCCTTTATTTCTGGGGTGTACTCAAAACCATTACTGTCAAGAGTGCCAAATACAGGGGACTCTGGTGAGACGCGATTGCTTTGTAGCACAGACATGTTATAGCCAGTGATGAGCAAGTTCACCTCTAAGACCCCAGTCCTTCCATTTGGTTTAATGATGTTATAGTTTCTCCCAGGAAGGAGAATATCTCCTTCATAATGGTTAACAGTGATGACGGAATTTTTCACCAAAACATTGCCCAGCGAGGGATGCGAGAGCTTCCAGTCAAGATAAAGGCTGGAGATGTTGTCAAATGTTCGACCATGGAAATCTTTCACAATGACTGTGATTGGTATATCCTTGTAGTTCTGTGCAACAATCTTCTCCGCATTGAGCTTCATAGGGCAGAGTTCTGGGTCAGACACCTCTAGCTGCGAGTGCAAAGACAAGTAACGTGGTTTGGCACAAAGTACTGTCACAGATGCCTGCGACTCAGAGGCATGACAATGGGTTCTTGATGGTAGATTGTACAACTTTATCACAACCTGCAAATATCATTAGGTACAATATTAATAACACAATTACATTTAGAAATACAAATAACTAATGAATATGAAATACATGGAAACAGTGTGGAGACCGCTGAATAAGGTCTTTGGGCTAAAGCTCATTATATGTTTATTTAATTAAATAATCGGGGTGTGGAAAACTTTGACTTGGCTTCGAAACAAATATCAGCTTCAATTTAACTTAGAAAAGAATTCAACTTTGACAGTAAAAATATTTACAGCTAAAATACTCAATTTACCTTTACCTATGTTCTATTAGTGCCATTCTGAGTTGTTATAGACATTACAGATTAATATTCATACTAAAAATCTGAATTAATTTACAAGTTATAATAATAACTTCATTTATAAGATTATAATGAAATATTATAAACAAAAAATATTGTGCAATAAAATTTTCTAAGGGATTCTAATGTTAACTTTAAATAAATCACCCCAATATAAAATTGTTTCAATCCTAAAACAATTAACAAAATATATTTGAGCTCTGATACACTTTGATACAGTTTATTTCATATATTCTACTCGAGTTCACTTTGAATTGAAAAAGTGGAATTCACACATCGCTAATTTTTACCAATGTTGTTTGAATCGATTATGACAAATCTCTTCAGAATTCAACACATATATCTACATACTAGAGGTATGCAATGCTTCAAAAAAATTTAAGTCGGATCAAATCTTGGTGTGCTTAGTATTCAATTCGAACCAATATTTGGCTTCGGCAGCTAATTGAATATAACATTTATATGTTGGTAATAAGCTACAAATATTGACGTTAGGAAAAAATAAATGTTATTTTTTTGTTAGATAAATAACATACTCAATGTCAACATAATATTTTTACTCAGAATTAAATAGAAAAATATACAAATTTCAATTCGGCTCCAAGAATATTTCCCATATTCGACTTGACTTCGCTTCGGACCAAAAAAAGTTGTCTTTGCACACCCCTAATAATACTTATATATATATATATATATATACATATATACATACATACATACATATACACACACACACACACACACAGTATCTTTCAGTAATTATTAACTTATCATAGACCAGGTTACCACCTTTTATTGTACCCACACCCTTAAAAGTATTCACTGCTTACGGTAAGGATGCTGTACCCTGGTGTTGGCACATTTTAGCCAGTATACAGAAGAACAACCGTTGCTCAGTCTTACCCTGAACACACTTTCACTGTTCCTACAAACCAGTATCTGTACCATAGAGACCGACTTACCAGCCAAGAAATTAAATGTAAATATAAGTAAACATAATATTTTAATTTAAATCCAGCCAAAATAAAATTCTTTTTTCTCATGTTCATATAAACATTTCAATAAAATAACCCAAGTTCAATGTACAAATTTACAAACCTGAAATTCCCCTATCGCTCGACACATCACCTGGTACACATAAGTGTCCTGTTTGTCTGTTGCTTTGTCTATGAGTTCTGTGACTTCCAATTCATCCTCCTCTACACCAACCACCTGAAACATAAAAGTAAATCCCATGTAACTAATGAACTTTTATAAGTAAAATGTGTGTAATATACTTGACCCTAAACAAATCAAGGCCTCACCTCGATTTTTCGGACGTGCTCCGAGGGTCGGTCAAGCCAAGGCCGTGGGCCCCCCACAAAGGCCACCATACGAGAGGACCCCACAGACAGAACAGTTTGACCAGACTCTGGGTGAAGGGCTCGGAGAGGGCGGTATGTCCCCACAGTCACAGTGTCCTCCATCTTGAGGCCATCCTCCCGGGAGTAGGCCACTGTAATCTTTGAAGTCCCCATTGTATGGCCAACGATAGCCAGCGTAGTGCAGGCCAAGCCCACTGGGGTTACCTAGAGACAACAAACACTTCTTAGTTAGCAAAAAATAGAGGTTTTGGGTGTTGAGTTTCCATAAATGGTATGCAATTACATTTGAAAGATGATCGCAACAAATTTTCTCTCAATGTAGTCATACAAAAAAAAATCCTATCTAGATTCGGGCAGGAAACAAAGTTCCAGCAGTAACTCATCATTGTTAGTGTATTTTGTAGACAGTCTTCTTCTCTGTTCTGTAGCAAGCTTATGGGTGGAGGGGAGTGTATTTTAACACTTGTGGAGAGACAAACAAGTTGAGAGGCGCGTGACTCATTGTGCTCTGTCTATCAACAGTTATTTGTTAGGTTCAGCAAGCAAGAGCACTTGAAATATTTAGAGAAGGAAAAAAGATCTATTAAGGTGCATCTAAACCAAGTGAGCAAATGCTCAGCTTATTCTCACTTCACTTAAATTCTTTTGGTGTAAATATATAATGAACATTCTTTCAGAGCCCAATTATGTTCACCCAAATTGTTTAGAATGCTCACTCAATTGGTACAAATGAGGAAAGAGCATGTAAACATTTGTGTGGAGCATTCTTTCGAGTTTGGAGGTACTTGCTCGACTGAGCAATTTTATTAAAGGATTCTTTCATTTGGTGCAAGTAGCTACAAGTTTGCCTAACAGCTAAGGAATAATTTTGAATGAAGCTCAAACATAGATTGGAATAATGATTTGTGCCCAATGCTTATAGAACATTATAGAGAAAAGATGTCTTCTGGACACTACTTGCAGAGAATACAAAAATAATTCAATAAAAGATTATACCTAGAATGCCAGCAGAAACATTCAAATGTTGAGTTGATGAGGTAGAGAAGAAAATAGAATCGCCTCTAGAATCTTACGGAAGAGAACAGCAAAAGTGAATGTTACCGAAAACTGGCAGTAGGGCAGAGAGTACATATAAATCTAAATTGTTTGCCTTCACCATTATGCAACTTTTAATGGACAAGTATCAGTGGGTAGGTAGAATAATTGGGTATTTGCTCGCCAGGTCTAAGCATGTGTTCACGGCCAGCATTTATTCACATTTTCTTGCATTTTTTGTCCTACTACTAGCTCTTTTGGTGTAAATAAGATAGTGGCAGTTTGTTTGATAGCAATTTACACTAAACAAGTGCAAAATAGTGCTCTTGTTCTTGCACTATATTCTTATTAATTTGGTTTAAGTCCATAAAAATTCTACCACAGGGGTAGGCAGCCTTTTAAGCATGAAGAGCTATTTTCCAATATATGTTTTACTCTGGGGGCGCCAAGAAGAATGTTGATTTTTATATTTGAATTTTCACCTTTTATTTATGTATTTAGTAGTGATAAGTTGAGAATATACATATTTTAAATGTAATACACAAAACATTAACTATAATATTATCATTCTTCAGATATAAATATTTAAGCCTCAAATTTTGAGGCATGCTACATAGTGGGCTTATTGTTAAAAATGTATTTATGAAGATATTAATGAAATAATAAATTGAGGACTACTGATATATAATAAAGAAGTTTAATTTCAATTAATACAGTACCCAACAACCATCCTGTTATTTATCAAACTAAACTATTTAACCAAATATGTAAATATTACAAAATATAAGGTGGCACCCACGAGAACCATGTTGCCGACCCCTGCACTACCATAATTTGGGGCATGGAAATGATAGGAGGGAGGAAGAAGTTTGTTAAAGTCAACCATGAAGGAGTGTGCACCTCCAGAGATGGAGTAGAGAGTATGGGTGTGTCAAAAAGAATATTTTAAGGTAGTCAATACTAGGGGTGTGCGAAGCCAGTTTTTTCAGTTCGAAGCGAAGTCGAAGCGAATATTCAAGAATATTCTCGAAGTCGAATCGAAGTTCGAATAAAATTTAAACAACTAATAATAGCTCTTAAAACAAGCTATTTTTTTAAGAAAACTGGATGTTTTTAGCCTTAATATATTTATATTTAGTTCAAATGCTATTAAATTGATATATTTTATCTAACTTTAATAAAACCTCACAATTTAGCCTAATTATGTAGTAATACACAATAAGACAATAACCTTTTTAGAAAAAAATATGTAGGCCTACTAAAAAGACATTTACTTGGGCACGTAAATAGACAATTATATTTTATAAAAAACATAGGTATATACTATATTAGGTTAAGTTATATGCTAAGAAAATATTTACACAGTCCTGTGACATTGTGCAATAATATTATCCTACATTTGATTTGCAATTTAACTTTAAAAAATATTCACTTCAGGGCAGATTATGTTATAACTTATTTTAAAAAACGTGTATTAAGAATTAAGAAAAATTATATCAACATCAAACAGTTTTTATAAGTTAAAATAAAAACAAACATTGTAAGAAATTATCCACACAGGCAGTTAGAAGTGTTACTTTCTCTTCAAG
Source organism: Timema shepardi (assembly GCA_902151425.1). Taxonomy (NCBI): domain Eukaryota; kingdom Metazoa; phylum Arthropoda; class Insecta; order Phasmatodea; family Timematidae; genus Timema; species Timema shepardi. The sequence continues at coordinate 113,555 of CABFVX010001119.1, forward strand.
TTATTTTGAAAGATGTTAATTCCTCAAAATGAATAGGAGTCAACGGTTCTCGTCTGGCTGGTACAATGTTTCCTGAACTAGAAAATACCCTTTCACTGCACACACTTGTAGCAGGGCTACCTTGGAGACATTAGGGTATTTTCAAGAACCCTCTTCCCTCCACCAGATATAGGCACCCGTGGTTCATTTAGGTAATCCTTCACTTCACTGTTGTTGTCTATTGCCGGTTGGGTGGTATTTGGTATGGAATCAAAACTTGACCATAGTCCAGAACTAGAAGAGGAGCATGAGGGGTGTTCATCTTTTACGTTAGGCTCTAAAGATGACTTGTCACTCAACTTCTTAACTTCAATTGCTAGCGTGTTTACTGCCACCATATCATCGATCAAGACACCTCTAAATCTTGGGTCGCATAGCATGGATGGGCAGAAAATAGGATCTGAATCGTAGAAACTGAAGCGAGATTTCAAAGCCTTATCTAAACTTCTTGCGAACATTACACCATCCTTCTTGCTAGTGATAAAAACATTTAAGAGATTTGAGGCAAGGAAGGATGGGTATAACCATTGAAGAGGTGGGATAACTGTCTCCACTGATTTCCTTGGTGGCGTCAGCTAGTGGCCCAAGAACCTCTACAATGCCTGCTGCTTGCTTCCATTCAACTTCAGTTAGGATCTCGATGTTATTTTCTGAATTGGCAAGTTCAGCTCCAACAGCTTTTCTAACAGCATGTAATCGAGAAAGCATGTTATACTCGCTGGACCACCGTGTGTCCACAAACTGAATTAACTCGAGTACTGGCAGTACCATCTCTTCCATTACCGTATGTAATCTTTTTCTTGTGGATGGACTACGACTGTAATGTTCCACAATTGCTTTTGCCTTTGTCAAAAGTGTACAAACACCATAACATTCTGCTTTGGCATCATGGATAGCTAATTATTACTGTTCAATCTAACACATTAAAATAAAATGTAGATAAACTGCAACACATGCTCTAAATAAGCTATCAAAGTTATTTTTATTCCAGTTTTAAATTTTTTAAAAAAGGTAAATCTTTTGGTATTACAGAAAAATATGGATTCTTTTAAAAAGAAAAACGTTTCTAATAGCAATAAGTCACCTGTTGGCGTTTTGTATTTTTTCAGGCATATTTTACACTGGGCAGTTTTCTTAGAAGCTCTCGTGAAAAATACCCATATTTCACTTTTAATTTTCTTTGTTTCGGACATTTTCGTAGGCTTAACCAAAACTATTGATAAATAAATAAGAAACAGAAACAGTCTAATGTTGCCAACATGAGGTCATCAAATTTTCCATCAAGTTTTTGGGTTAATATAAATAAATCATTTAATTGTTTAGTTAAATAAAAAAGTATAATTTAAAATTGAAACAAAATTTAATCAGTAAAGGGTAAATATGTTTGCTTATATTCTGTATCAAAATTAATCTTTTCGACTTTCAATCAAGTTTTTAATTTATCTCTTGGCGCATGCGTCATAACATTTTCTGTTGAGTAGAGCAAATACACGTGAAGGTCATTTCATTTCAGAATATTGAAAAAGATTCACTTGAAAAAAATTATGCAAAATTCAAAGCAAAAATATGATTTTAAATTGTATATTGATTTTTTATAAATATTATTTTTATCACGTGAATTTAGGTCATGTGGCGGTGAAGATAGCTGAACGTATTTAATTTGTGAATCGATCAGGCCGTGTAGCATCGAATATAATCGATTATTGAAATTGTGTAACTATCGATATATTCAATATTTCATCAAAACGAACTATTTAAAATTCACAAGTTATTTATTGAGAGAATAAGAAAAAGATACTTACAGGAACATTTTTTTTTAAACAAAAATAGTGTGATCACCATTTATTAAAAGTGGTCACTAATCTCAGTAGAAATATTGTGGAATAATAATAATTATGTCAGTCACAATCAACTAGTCGTTTCATAACCATGGCCTTTTGTGTCAATACATAGATATTAAAAAATATCGAACTAATCGATATTTAACCTATAAATCGATAAGGCCCATCTTTCGTAAAAGTAAACAAATGAAAATAATTTGTATTAGAAGCTTACATATTAGTAAGTATTCTATAATTCAACGTTTATTTTTGTTTTAAATTGTGAATTGTGTGTGGTAAACATGAATATAATCTACTAGAATAATAGCTCAGAATGATTAAAATTGAAAATACTTATATATTTTTTGCCGAAGCTTCGAATTTTTCGAAGTAAATATTTTTTGTCGAAGTCGAAGCCGAAGTTAGTTAATATTCGCTTCGACTTCGAGATTCTCGAAGCTTCGCACACCCCTAGTCAATACTAGAGAAAACTTAAGGGGCATCAGACCTAACAAACATTCATGGGGTCACCTGTAAGGGAATTCAATTTCAGAGGGTATTTAAGGGGTTTCAATTATAGAGAATACTTAAAGGGTTTCAATTTGAGAGAATATTTAAGGGATTTCAATTATATAGAATGCTTTAGGGGTTTCAGCTCTAGAGAATACTTAAGGGATTTCAGTTCTAGAGAATACTTAAGGGGTTTCAATTCTAGAAAATAGTTTACAGGTTTCAAACCTAGAGAACATTTAAAATGATATAGCTTTCCCCATCTTTTATATTTAAAGTTTATCCTTTAACATAAATTAGAGATCGGTCGAATCCACTATTTCTCGAATCCGAATTCTTGAATCTTGAATACTTGTCAGGATTCGGTAGATTCGAAGAATTGAGTGGCTCATCTCTAGTATAAACCATTTAATATAGATTATATCGGCACTTCTAAATTATTCTGTAACATAACAAATTTGTAAAATTAATATCAGATTTTACATTAATAATTTAATAGACATCTAAAACTACTTTCAACCAGTGTACATATATATAAGGAAAACCTATTTTCGCTTAATGAGGTAGTTGTATTATATTTGGAAGAAAATATAGAAAGATGGATAGAAACATATAAAAGGGATGAACACAATAGCTCCTAGAAGAGAAACTATTATTTAACAACTAGTAAATGGCGAACTACCAGGAATCTAGATGCTACAGATACTATGGCCTGTCAATTCCTAAATAGTACTGCGTGAGCAATCCTTAGTTCCTTATGTATCCAGTTGAAACTAAGCCTCAGGCTTCTGGGCTAGTCAGAGATTCTAATCAATATAATAACATGTGTTGAGGACAGTGAATTTTAAAGAAATGCAAAAACATTCGCCTAGTGAGAACATATAAATATTACTTATGAATAAAAAGTATGGTGGGCCAGTATCAAATAAAAGTATTTTGAGCCAAGCTCAAACATGGAGCCAACTGTGTCATTTTAAAAAGCTACCTTAAGGCTCTGCCTACTCTCTCTGGCAGTGTGTTGAGCTTTCAGCTCTCAAAATAGATGGCATTGCTAACATTATACAAACTGGTGAATTCCAGCCGTCAGGTTGGCAGCATTACTGGTTTGCTTAAACAATTCGGAGGCTGGCTGACTGGTAATCAGTCAAGGCCGCAAACAAACTTTTCCTAGAACTGAGAAATAAGAAGTATAGTGCTGAAACGTAAAGTGTGTAGGCGACCAAGTTGGACTAAATATGGGGAAATAAATTGTCAAGATACAATCATACTCTTGAGCAGAAAAATTAGCTTGCCTATCCATCCCAGTCAGCTAGACGCTTCTGTCTGAGGGTTCAAATCCCTGCTGAGGGTATTTTGGGGAGATCATATTCAATCGTTTCCTTCTACTCTTCCACACAAATGTGGGAACATTTCCTTAATTAATTGTATCTGTTTAGGCATTAATTAATTACGCTAGTGGGTTAGGGATGAATACGTTTAAATTTACAGGAAAAATACCTGCGTTCGCGTGGAGAGGAAGTGGGAAAATATTTAGGAAATATCGCCCGATCATGATTGAGCCACGATCTCCCAATCATCGGCAGACTAGTTTATTTCGAGAGTGACGCCTTAGACCATGGGGCCACCAAAATGGGATATTACCAATCCTCCTGTCTATAAAATAACTAAACAATTAAAATAACATTACTTACCAAATCTTTAAAAATTATATAAGCTAGAGAGGTGGAGTGCATTTACAAAAATTCTTCTACGTGAGGGGGGGAAGATCTAAAATTATGTAAAAAAAAGCCTTAAGTAATTTAAGGATGGCCTCCTTGCAATAAAACTATGAGCCATAGATACAAGGCCTAGCAGCCGGGTCCTGTTATTGAGCATAGTAGAAACAAACTCATGTCATCGCTTTATAAATTACATTTTTAAAAAAGTCTTGAACTATTTTTTTCAAGTGAATATCTGGAGAGGGTAGTGATTTATTATTATTAGCACCTCGTCTTACTACCCGTTCGGGTTATACGCACTTACGCTAATGTGTAATGGTAGGGTGATTGTGAGATGAAATGGAGGACCTACAGTTTAAAGTGGAATCCGAACCACGGTGGAGACCTGGCATTCCTCACATTCACAAGATGTCTTGTCAGAGGTGAAGGAATGGTTTGGTAATCAGATAAATATTTGCCGGGACCAAGGATTGAACCCCGGCCGCCAGCATAGAAGTCTGACACCTTACCCCTAGACCACCAGGTCACCTAGGTTAGTGATAAATAATACTGTATACTTATTTTTCAGAGAAAAAAATTATTTATGGTAAAATTACAAATAACTCATTTTTGAAGATTTTGTCACTACAGTAGCCCCATGGCTTCTTTGGTGCTGACTGACAGCTCACAGCTGACAGTTGACACCCTTAAAAAAATTACCAGACCAAATTACGTATCCCTACGCTGAACCATATGATCTGAAAAAACATGTGTTTAGCAGTTGTCACTTCCGATAGTCAAAATGTAGGTATATACATAAATGTTGACTGTCAGAAGTCAGCTGTGAGCTGTCAGTCAGCACCAAAAGAAGCCTTGGGGCTACTGTAACTATAATAACCTATACGAGAGAGTATGTAGCTTATGATTTTGTTGTACCATTTATCTGAGTGTATTAGTAGGCAGGTAAAATAAAAAATTACTAAAATTTAATGTGCTAAATTTAGCCATTGTGCTTTGATCAATTTTTAAACTTTAAAGGCTAAAGAGGTAATCAAATATTTAAAAAGCAGTTTCATTTCAAAGACTAGAACAATTTTGATTATAAATTTATCTGTTATTTTTATTACTGATATCACGGCGTCATACTACCTGTTTATGTTATACGCATATATGATATATGATAATCTAATTGTGTAGTAATGAGGAAGGAAGCATTTGAGAGGTTCTCTACTAGCATTTTTATGTAAGGAGATGGGGAAACAATTTAGGATAAACCACCCTTAGTACACCCATCCAGGAACCCCAAGCGCTCCGCAATCAGCAGGCCAATTTAACACTGGAGTGACACCTTAGACCACTCGGCCACTGAAGTGGGTGTATAATATTTAATATGGTGCTTACAATTTTCAAACATCTATAGGATTTACACAATTTTCCCCGATATGATTTTGGGAAAAATTTTTCATCCTATTGGTAAATTTTAACTTTAGTAATATCTTCATGGTGTCAGCCTGCAAGCAGGTTATTACCAATCGAGAGGCTGCTGTATGTTGGTGAAGATAGTGCCAACATTTTCAGTTTGAGGGTGCCATGTGGTCAGCACAACGAACCTTCCAGCCTTATATCTCAGTTTTCTAGACTGAAGCGCTACTTATTCATTCAAGTAGCTCCTAATTTGTTCTCACAAGGTTGATTTTGGTTCTGTTTCAGACCCACTGCTTCGCAGACAGAATTGAAAGTACTGGGGATCGAACCCAGGACTTTGGGATCTGAAGCCAGTAAATCTGACTACTATACCACAAAGGCAGTCGGGTATCAACTGCTTACTTACTTTGTGGCATTGAGAACACAAAATTTCATTAACTTTAATTGATTTAAATATATTTTACTTATCATCGGCTCCATGTTGTGGTCAAGATTGCTAAAGCGCTATGACTGAGCACTGAGTGCGTAAATTAATCAGCTCTAATAACTTTGCTAGTTCAATTCCCTGTAAGGTTGAAATTACTTAATATTAGCGTGATACGAACTCGGCCAAGGCAGAGATTTTGAACATACTATAAGTGTGTTACAGAGTGTTAGTAACATTTACCTACAGCTAAGAGCTTAAAAAAAAAAGTACTTGAAACATCAGAAAAATCGCTAAAATGTTATATAGAAATATTTATTTGTATCTTAATTTTGATATTATTTCTAAATTAAATAAAATAGTATTGCCACTCATCCATTGTACTTAAATTAGTAGATATAGATAGCCTAAACGCCAGTAATATGCATACCATAAAAAAAACTACCCTTTACGACAAGCAGTAATCAATTATACCTTTGAGTTTCTTTGTGCGCCCTTTCTTCCATCGACCCATGCTTCATAAACTTGTTATTCACAAGAATATAAAATAATATTGGGTGAATACTTTTCCACCTCAAAATTTATAAAATCCATTGGATCTTGTTCGAAAGCAAAAAAGTCACATTTTGTTAATTATATAAAAAGTAATCACCGTGGGTACTTATTATTCAGGATTCGATACATTTTTTCTGAAACGAGCGCACAAACTGCAAGAATGCAACAGATTTAAATTAAAAGTAATCACATTTAAAAAGCTAATAAAATAAAATTAACATGTTCACACTTTGACTACCAAAAACTTTGTTCATTAATTTTTTAGAAAATAACTTATTCCAAAGTCCAATGAGAGTCAAATCCTAGACCGTGAAATAAATATAGTAGATAAAAACAGACTGAGAACATCTCCAAATTACATTGAGACCCTATTTTATTTAAAATAATTATGTTTGATATGAGCAGGGGTGTTTATTTTTATCTATTATAATAGTGGATTAAAAAGTCAATGTACAGTAGTTTTCATATACTCTGAATATTAACACTTATTATTACAACGTGTAATGATCAAGAATGAGAAAACCCATGAAAGAATGTAGGATATGAGTGAATAATTTTAAATGTTTTACTGCCTCAAGTAAATAAGGGCTAATGTCATAAAACTTGTATGGATAAGCATATGGTTTTTTCTTTGAAAACAATGTGTCACTAGAGTAATACTTTCATTGAATTAAGTAGGGACCAACTATCCTTATTCAAACAACAGTTAAAGACTTTGTGAGTATTTTAGTTACTTAATATATTAAGATGTTTATATTTAACTACACAAATTTACATAATTGGACATTGGCCCTTCTTATCCTAATGCACATGGTATTAATGTCTTTTTGACTCAAGAAGGTCAGAGATTAGCTTCATCCACCGCTACCGCCTGGATTCCGATACAGCAGGTTAGCCAACGCTTGCAAAACAATACTAGCTTGTAAATGGGTAACGATCATACAAACGGCACCTATTATCAACTGAGATAACTATTTGTAGAAGAAAAAGTTTTATTTAAAACTATGTATTTTTTAATAAAGTGTCGGAGTTGTTAGAGCTCAGTATCGTCGTGATTATTGAAGCTAGCCCAAATTTAAAAATATGTTTAAAAACAAAAATAAATTATTCATTAAATAATATGTTATAAACATACATTCTAGCTTAATTGTACAAAACAAATAAATAAATTGATTAATAATGTTTTCCCATTTAAAACGCATTGACATGGAAACATTTTAACAAAAATATTCAAATAACTATTTTTAGCATGGTTTGAAAATTCCATAAGAATTATGAAAGATGCCCATGTTACTAGAATAAATAAAAAACTACAATTTTGAATTATTAAATTTTTTTTAAACATTTTTTTGTTTAGAGTCGTGCATTTATGGGTAGGCTCAGCCTTAAGTTCTAAGTTCACCTTCAAGGTTTTGTTGAAGTTGAAGTGGTTGTTCCAGTCCTTCACATATAACGGTATATCCTTGCACTGGGTGAAGGGTACTCTGGCATCCTGTCCCAGTCGGTCACCATACATGGCAACGTGAAGGAAGAGGGGCACACCTAGCTCTGCCTCAATATCATATTCTATGATCTCCAGATGGCTGGGGGGCAGCACAATCACCAAGCCATCCTATTCAACAAGAACTAACTATTGCATTCTTTTATTGTACTATGTTATAGTGCTAGTTATGTTATTTTCAGCTATACGGTTTAACAAAAAGTGTTATTTCAAAACATAATCTGTGTGGTAGAGAAGAGGTTATTCAGAAACCCACCCACATTAGAATGAAAAGAAATAAAAAATTACTGATGACACATCTGTGAGGAACCACACCAAGTACAGCCAGAAGAGATTCAAACTTTGACCCCATCACTGATAAGATGGTTTGGAATATTAGGGCTTAGGCCATGTAATTTTATTCAAATAACAAACACTATATCCTTTTACAATGGTACAAATGTAAATTATGAATTGTGTATCTCTTTTCAATGTAAAAGCATTAATGAGTTTGTTCCTATCTTTGTTTGAATCTTAGTAAGTGTGTAATATAAGAAACATCTTAAAATTGTTGTCAATAATAATGTGGTTTGTGCAATAAATCAGCCAACTGGGAGTAGTTTTACCGCTCGAATGTGTTGATTGCGGGTCATGGACGCTGTGATCTTGACGGAGCCATAAAAGTGGGTCTTGACCAATCCAGACTGTGTCACCATTGCCACAGTAGTGTCACTACTACTCCAGAGGAAACTTCCATCACCGCCTAATGCTTTGAGCTTCACTTCATAGCTGTTAGACAATCACACACACAGCTAAACGTATTAGGTCTCATAAAAGGGTGTAATTATAGGTCTCAATAAGGTTTTACAAAAGTTGTTTATGTGAGGAAAATAAATTCGGCCTATTTTAAGGTCAGCACAGTATTTATGGATATTAAGAAAAAAAGTACATTATAGGTTAAGTTGGACAAGTTGTACTAGATTGACTTGAAATAAACATAAATATGTAGTATAAATAAAATATATATGCACAATATTTAAATGATATTTGTAAAAGATTTGGTAATAATAATTACAAGTTATGATACATTTTAATTACGAATATGTTGAAATTGTAACAAACAGCTAAAAATTAGGTACTTTTTAAAATAGACATTTGAGTCAATGACACTTAAAACTAAGTTGAAAGAATCAAAGGATGATGTGACTATGCATAAATTGAGAGTTAATGTATCACTCTTGAAAAATGACAGAAAAATTATCATTTGAAAAGTAAAAAGTGAATTTATTTCTTAGCTGTAGTTCCCTGTTATTTCAATTCTGGCTGCAAGAGCTGCCCAGTTATTTTTACGACATGTTTCATTCAATGCACCTGAGGAATCATCCTCAGATCTGATGAGAAAGAAAGAACACACTGAATGAAATTTATGGTTAAGACACAATGCACCAGCCAATGTGGTTTAACATAAATTAATGAAGGTTAATAAATTATAATGTTGACAAAATAAATGATTAAGAAACCTCATATTTGCCAAAAATTAAAACTATGTGCTTGAGTATCCCATGTCGTGTTATTACGGAACTAATATAAGAATTAAAATTAACGTGTGTGTATGTATATATATATATGAAGTGAAATAAGATAATAATATTTAGCACCGCGTCTTACTACCCGTTCAGGTTATACGCCTTAAGTACTAATTACGCTAATAGATTAGAAATTGGGAAGGTTGAATTAGAGGAAGTGAGCCCGCATTTGCGTGGAGGGAGAGTGGAAAACCATTTAGGAAAAACCACCCCCAGTTCACCCGACTGAGATTCGAACCTCGATCTCCCCGTCCTCAGCAATCGAGCTCAACACGACAAGCGCGTTAGCCAACTACGCCACCAAGGCGGGTGTGAAATAAGAACAATCTGGAAAAAGTGTAGTATAAAGTTAAGGATACTAAAAAAAAATGCAATTTGTATTGTGGTATTGTGGAAATGAGAAAGTAGATATATTTTTGAATTTATGTATTCATGATAATTTAATTTAAATAAAATAAATTATATGGGATTGAAGATAGAAGGACAATAAAGGAAATGAAAAAAATGTTCAAGTCTTCTCGACACTGGCCCGAACAGGTCATTAACGACTATGGAAAGATGAGCGGGTGCAGACAGGAATGGAGGGTTTTTAATCTTGGTATTTTGAGGTAGTTTAGATTTTCAAAAATTGTTTGTTCATTTAATACATTTTTATTGTGTAATAAGGCGGTTTGAATAAATATAATTTCGGCTGTGTTCATTGTTGTGCCTTTTGAGGTATTGTAAATTAGTTTCATTGTTTTGTTCATTGGGTTTGGTTAATGCCCTGATTGTCTGAGATATTCAGAAAATTTTGATTTATTTCTATCATATTTGAAATCACTCATGTGTTCGGAAAATATAGTGGAAATTTGGCGCCTAGATTCTTTTGTATACACTTTTACAGTCACATGGGAGTTATTAAATGCCACTTTTTTTCGTATTGGTAGGTTTAGTTTAGATTAGAGTTATTGATATGTTTTATGGTGTTATTGTTAGTGTTGAAGGCTACCTTTAATTTATGTTATTTGAAGATATTGGTATTTCTATTAATTTCTTTTCAGATAAAAGAAACACTATTGTTCTCATCAATCATATCGATTATGTTTAAAAAACCATCGATTTTATCAACAACAACATAAGAGTTAAAAAGTTATCCCACAACCAGATACCAAAAAGCAATAAAAAAAACTTCACTAAGAACGTACCTTTAATAATTCCTCCCAAAGATATTTTCAAATTTTCTAATATTAATTCGAAAGCACCTAACTTTACTTCTCTACCAAAAATTCACAAACCTAACATCCCTATACAACCCTTTGTCAATTATCAAAACGCACCATCATATAAGGCAGCCAAACATATAGCCAAAATACTCCAGCATAATTTACAACTTCCATACACTTACAATGTAAAAAGTTCTTAAGATCCAATTTAACTTGAAAATTTTCCTTTAAATGGTCAATCAAAATCCCTATCACTAGATATTTCCAACTTATACACAAATGTACCTGTAAATGAAACCATTAACATTACCAACACCATTTTAATAAATCATAATGCTTCTTCTGATTATATCCAACAAATTATACCTGTCCTCAAATCTTTTTCCGATCAAAACTATTTCCAATTTAATAACAAATTTTACTCTCAAAATTATGGTTTAGCAATGGGTTCTCCTATTTCATGTCTTATGTCTGAAATTTTCTTACGACACAATGATAGTAAAATAATAAGCCAACTCAAAGATCTCATCAACATAAAGTTATCTTGTAGATATGTAGACATCCTCATAATCTATGAACAAGATCCTAACTCCCCTTCACTTGATTTGTTTTTCAATCTCAATAATATTCATTCTTAACTCAAATTCACCTTAGAGCATGAAATAAATAAAAGCATAAACTACCTTGATATTAATACCACCAAAAACAAACATAACAATTTTGAATACAAAATTTACAGAAAACCCACGCATATTGATGCAAGCATCCCAGATGATTCTAATCACCCTACAATTCACAACAGAGCTGCTTTCAACAGTTTTATTTACAGACTACTTAATATACTTCTCAACAAAAAGAACTTCAAAAATGAACTTAACGTTATCATACAACTTGCTGTTTCCAATGGTTACTCACATTCATTAGATTACAGAATCCTTCAAAGACAAAAATCACAACTTACCAATAAATCCACTCTTAGTAATTCTAATTCAAATTCAGACATCAAAACCAAATGGACCAAGTTCAACTACACAGGGAAAGAAATTAACAGAAATATCAATATCTTCAAATAACACAAATAAAAGGTAGAATTCAGCATAAACAATCACATCAAAAAACATATCAATAACTCTAACCTAAACAAAACCTACCAATGCGAAAAAAAAGTGGCATTTAATAACTCCCATGTGACTGTAAAAGTGTATACAAAGGTAGCTGGGCACCAAATTTCTACTATATTTTCTGAACACATGAGCAATTTAAAATATGATAGAAATAAATAAAAAAATTCTGAACACCTCAAACAGTCAGGATATCAACCAAACCCAATAAACAAAAGCATGAAACTAATTTACAACACGTAAAAAGGCCCAACAATGAACACAGCCGAAATGATATTTATTCAAACCACCTTATTAAACAATAAAAATGTATTAAATGAACAAACAAATTTTGAAAATCTAATATTCATTAATAGGGGTGTGCGAAGGCCACTTTTTAAATGCGAAGCAAAGTTGAAGCGAAGCTTGAAACTTGCGAAGAAAAGTCAAAGCTACCTAGGATTTTTGTGGTTGTCACTTTAACACTACTTTTAATTTTTGAATTAATTATTTTTCTAGATCATGTCAGTAACATGGACCAGGAATTTCCTTGTTTGTTACCTAATGCCTATATTTATAATTAATGCACACAGGTTTACTGATAGCTTAGTATATTATCAATAGTTTTAATACTTACATACATAATGGAGTTAAATTTTATAATAAAGGAAATTGATAAAACTAAAGAAAAAGGAAAAATAAACTACTAAGAATAAATTTGATGAAGAAAGCCCAACTAGGGAAAGAGAAAAAATGTGGGAAGAATCCAATGCACAAAGGTGACATCTTCTTCCATTCTTCTGTCTTTTATAGTTTTGGATTCTTCCCACATTTTTTCTCTTTTCCTAGGTGGGCTTTCTTCATCAAATTTATCCCTCTGGTCACTACATACCACCCTGGACTCCACAAACTCAACAATCTCTTGAAAACAGGTTTCCCCATACTGCAATCCTCCACCCCTATACAACTTGTCACCAAGGAACCTCCAAAAGTAACCTATAAACAGCCAGCCAATCTACGCAACTTACTTGTAAAACCCAAACTGCCTGACCCCACTATTCAACACGAACCCAAACAAATATCAGGTTCCTTTCCCTGCAACCGCACCCCCTGTAAAACCTGCACAATACATAAACCAACAAATTCATTCTCCAGCAACATAAATAAAATAAATTATCCTATAAAAGCCCACCATACTTGTGATTCTGAAAACCTCATCTACCAACTGGAATGCAACCAGTGTCAAGCACAGTACATTGGTCTCACAACAGAAACCCTAAGAAAGAGAATGAATGGTCATCGACATGACACAAAAATGAAAAATAAAGA
>CABFVX010001119.1:127481-143638 GCA_902151425.1 Timema shepardi
AAAAATGGAGGTTTACCTTGTGGGTTAGTAAAGGAAGGAATAGGGAACAAGGTCGTTGATTCCTCGGCAATTCTCGAAGATTGGCAGTGGTTTTGGAGCAAAGAAGCCCCTTTAGGGCCTGAAGCACCGAATCACACATAAATAAGAATTTACAAAGCAAAAGTTGTGGACATCATAGCTGACACCCAACGCGAACAGAGTCCCACACTGAACTGAACACAAAAGGCAACCAACCACCTACCTTCCCCCTCCTTTCCACTCACAAACAAAAAGGAGGGAAACTCAGAATCGGCGGGAACCAAAATAACAAGGAACAATGAACACATACAAACCAATAAAAATAGGGAACTAAATCAAAATGAAATAGATTACACAAACTATTCCACAGAGGCTATTTTACCATATTAAATATATACAGTTCAGAGACTGAACAGTAAATGTTGAAGTCGAAGGAGATTTGACCTTCAAATTCGATTTTTTGAAGCTTCAAACACCATTACTCATTAATTAATACCTTAAGAAAACTCCCTCAATACACCAGAATAAAAAAACTCCTAACCTGTATGCACCCGCCTATCCTTCCATAGTAGTTAATGACCTGTTCAGACCAGTGTCGAGAAGACTTTAACCTTTTTTCATTTCCTTTATTGTCATTCTATCTTCAACCCCATATAATTTATTTTACTTAAATTAAATTATCATCAATAAATAAATTCAAAATATACATCTAACTACTATCTCATCTCCACAATATCACAATACAAATTAACCTCTTATATTTATAATATAATTAACTTCATGTTTCAATTTTCCAGATCTTTCTTATTTCACTTCATATATACACACATTAATTTTAATTCTCCTATTAGTTCCCGTAATAATATGATATGGGATACTCAAGCACATAGTTTTAATTTTTGGCAAATATGAGGTTTCTTAATCATTTATTTTGTCAACATTATAATCTATTAACCTTCATTAATTTATGTTATACCACATTGGCTGGTGCATTGTGTTTTAACCATAAATTTCATTCAGTGTGTTCTTTCTTTATCATCAGATCTGAGGGCGATGCCTCAGGTGCATTGAAACATGTCGTAAAAATAACTGTACAGCTCTTGCAGCCAGAATTGAAATAACAAGGAACTACAGCTAAGAAATAAATTCACTTTTTACTTTTTCAAATCTGATAATTTTTCTGTCATTTTTCAAGAGTGATACATTAAATTTCAATTTATGCATAGTCACATCATCCTTTGATTCTTTCAACTTAGTTTTAAGTGTAATTGACTCAAATGTCTATTTTAAAAAGTACCTAGTTTTTAGCTGTTTGTTACAATTTCAACATATTCATTATTGAAATGTATCATAAATTGTAATTATTACCACCAAATCTTTTACAAATATCATTTAAATATTGTGCATATATATTATATTTATATTAGATATTTATTAGAGATGGGCCACTCGAATCCTCGAATCCACTGAATCCTGACAAGTATTTGAGATTCGAGGATTCGGTGTTTTACTGGATTTAATGGTCGAATTTTTCACCTTATAAACAACGCGTAATATTTTTAATTCAGAAATTATTTAGTTACGCCTACTTGAAAAGCACAACTTAATCTGTAATATTAATTTTGTCAGACAAAAGAGATTAATATGAATAAAATAATTATTTAAGAAAAAAAATTGTTAGGTGAGGAGAATCTTACATGCCTAGTACCCTACCCTCCCACCTCTATGGGAGACTTGGACTCGACCATTTCGGCATATGCTCACTTCTAAAACGTTCACCTCACGAACAATCTTGTAAATATTTTAATTAACACATTAAAACTCTTCAAAAACTGAAAGTCAAAACTAGAATTACAGATAAACTCAAAATAAATAAAACAAATTACGTTGTTTTTTTTAAGAAAAATAAGAACACTTTACACATGATACCAAGTCAGCCGCCATCACACACGGTACAAAGTCGGCCACCATGACGTATATTATGTTTACTTGCCAGAGTGATAATTAAAATAAAGATACTGTTAATTTTTACTAGCCAACTGATTTTAATCATTTACTACTATACAAAAAAAACCAATTTATTGCCTACAATCCTTAAGTTAGACATTTTGTTGGGTTTCGTGAACGATAAATACTGTCGACAGTCAGACACTGATAAAACTGTTTATTTATGCCTATTGGCCTACGTATTGTATACCGATTGTTTGTTTAAAATCGATTCAGGTTATAATCTCAAGTTTTAAGAATCAAATAACGACTTGCTAATTCATTATTTGTTTTTAAATTGATTTTAACTAAGAGTTTATTATTTTTTTAAATATGTTATTGAAGTAATTGTAAAAATATTCAAATGTAGTCCTGCCTTATAAAATGGGAATGAACATATTGGAGTCAAAAATATGTTCCTGTTTTAAATGGAATATATTCTCAGAAATGTATCGCAAGAATCGAATATATTTCTTGTTTTATACATGAAAATAGATAATGGATATATAATAAAATAATAATAAAACATACTTAGGCATTATTGAGTTCACTATTTCCAATGTATGTTTAATTGTTAAGTATGTTGTTTTAGTCTTTATTAAAAATATCACTTTGTATTTTTAGTTTTGTTATCTTATTAAAATAATTATAATCCTTCAATGATGATTAAAGTTGAACAAAGGATAACTATGCCTAATCTGTTTATTTCACATGTTTTTTAGAAACTTAACTCATTCTAACAATACTTTTAAAAATAACTAAAATACATCCAAATTTTGATTGATTTGATTTTTAAACAATAATATGATTCTAGATTATTTAATTTGGATGGATTTTAACCTGTGTTTTGCAAGGGGTGGTTGGGGTTGATTAAAATTTAAAGCATGATTAAAATAAATCTTAATTCACAGTTCAGGCCTATATTGTGTAATGTAGGTAAATTTGCAAATCATTAAAATTTCTAACAATTTGCTTAGATTAGGATTCAAAATTCTAAAATAAAATTTAGATCCGGATTCGAGAAATAATGGATTCGACCCATCTCTAATATATATGTTTCTTTCACGTCAATCTAGTACAACTTGTCCAACTTAAATTAACCTAAAATTGAATTTTATTTCTCTTAATATTATTAAACGTTCCTTAATAAGCATTTCAAATATTTTCAAAACAGTATATATAGTTATTCAACTTATGATCGTGAATAATGTTCTTACCGTGGTTTTACATCAGGGTCCCATGGCAGCACCACTTCAGGGGGGTGCACTGAGATCTTTTGGAAGATGAACATTGTTTCTTGAGCGGACACGGAGGGGAGGATCTCTTGCCGCTGGCCAGAGACCGTTGTTACCGCATTCAGGGTGGCTTTGAGTGGGGCCTCTCCAATGACCAGGGGCCAGCCATAGTGGTGAGTGTTGTTCTTGGTGCTAAGTTTCACATGGAAGTATTTGCGTGGGAACTCTACCCATACCTCAATGTTCGGGCCTATGTGAAGCTTGCGGTTGTTTCTACAAACAAAAATGACCTATTATTAAATGAGACCAGAGGTATCCATAAGATCCAATCGGTTGTCCTTCAAATTCCAGTAGCTTTGGCAAAAGTATCTTTTGACAGGTTTTTAGGCTTTCAAATGACATTTTATCATTTGTTTCGTAAAAAGACGTTTTACTAAAAGTATATGTGCTTAGGTATAAATGGAATTGGTTTTAAATTTTAATATTTGTATTAAAATGAAATTATGATTTAAGAGTTCAAATCTTCTCTCCTCTCGCGGACAATGCCACCGGCATTCATGATTGGCTAGACTTTCCACAAGATAAATACTGTATGTAGAATGGACCTGAAAGAAATAGGGTGTAATGAGGGGGACTGTAATGAACGAGGTGGCATACTTTAGAGATGAACCCTCTTCAGTGGACAAATGGATGAAGGCATCACTCTCGTATTAAAATGGCCTGCTGATAACAGGGATATCAGGGTTCAAATCCCGACTGGGTCTACTGGGGGTGGTTTTCCCCCAAATGGTTTCCCACTCTTTCATGCATATGTGAGTATACCAACTTTAAAATACCTCCTTCCTCATTCCAACCCCATTAGAGTAATTATCATATATGCGTATAATTTGAACCAGTAGTGACATGGTGATATATATATTTTAAAAAAACTTTTGAGTTCTGAATGCCATAGATTGAGTAAGTATGTAGATAGATAAGTAGGTGTTGTTTCTCACTTGTCAAAGAGCTCCACAATGATCTCATAGTGCTCGCCGACCAGCAGTGCCCAGTTGCGGTGTGGCAGGATTGAGAGAGTGAGGGCCTCAGACAAGGCAACCGTGAAGTGAGCCGAGGGCATCTTGATGCCGCTATTATCATCCACGTAGCGGTCATGGAGTTGCAACTTTGTACGTCCTTGCTTTATCGCAGTTGCATGACCAGACTCGTCAACCAACCCCACCTGCTCGTCTACCATTCCCAAATAGTACTGGGCGGAAGGAAGGGGAATCTCCTCCAAACGCCCATTCTGAACCTGTCTCAAGGGTTACAAATTCTTATCAAATTGGCACACACTCAAGAATACAAAATAAGATGTCAGAGATAGCATATGGATTGAAAAACAACTAGGGATGAAAGCCTTGAATCTCTCTAATTCATAAGTATTTTCTATATTTGAGGATTCAATAAAAATTTGGAATTCAAGACTCAAATACTTATACATTTTTTGTCTTTCAATTGATATGTGAAATTTGTTTTAGAGATTTAATACTGCTTATTGATGGTTCAGAACCATTATAAGTATGAGATAATCTTAACAGCCAGACCCCAGACCAGTAATTTATTACTTAACTATTATTATAAACACTAATGTTAACATTTAGTTTCTATTTGTATTTTCTACTATTCTATTATTCTATTATATTTATATTTCCTCTTATGTTCATAATTTTTTCTGAAATTCGAGATTTAAAGGTAAATTGGTGTTTCAGCTTTGTAAAATAGTGGATTTGACCCAACTCTAAAAATATTATAAAGTGATATTAATCATATTATTTTTGGTATGTGTGAGACTAAAGATATATATGTTTTAAAGATGAATCAAATCCGTGCTTTCTTAAATCTCAAATCCAAATCTTAGAACAGATAGTAAATAAGCGTTTACTTTCCCACAGTGTTCTAATTATTTTTTTATGTTCCGATTTTGTTCATACTAATTCTTTAGTTGTTCTAGAAAATATAAATCATAAATGAATGATGGATCATTCTGTGTCAATTCGCCCAACATTCAGAGGAAATATAACCAATCATCTTAGATTTGATCAAATTTGGGAGATAGTATCCTTGAATGGTTTATGACCATATAACGAGCTAAGGTTGGTGATTGAACTTTAATGTGAAAACAACGCGTCACTATGGCACCAACCATTTCAACTTTTATACACAAGTTATCATGTATTTAAACCTCCCGATAAAAAATGTGAAGGATAAATACATTTTATCTGGCAGATAAATGGTATCTGGCAATCATAAGACGCACTTTTAACTTATCCACCAGATAAAACATTTATTTACCAGATTACCATATGACCGGCCCCTAGTAGGATAATTTGGTAGTTCAGATTTTAAAATATCCTTGTACTTTGTTCTATTAATGGAAAGGAGAATACCAATGTCAGCTGAGAGAGTGATTACTACCTTAATTATACTGCTGATGGAGAGACAAACAAGTTGGGTGATGCATGAATCTTTGTGCCCATGCTATCAAAATTATTTATTTAGGTTCAGCAAGTGCCTGAACCCTTAAAAATTCAGAGAATTTTCTATTTTTACAAGGCTGTGAAAATTAGGGTTGCGGAGGGAGTAGCTTGCCAAGGTCAACAAAGTATGAGTGTGCAGTGGGAGTCTGTTGTTAGTGAGCCAGAGAGGATGGCAACTCACGAGGAGAAGTGTCAAACCTAGATAACATTTAAGAGGTGTCAAACCTAGATTGTACTAAAGGATTTCAAACCTAAAGAGCATTTAAGTGGTTTCAAACTTATAGAACATTTAAATTATTTCATACCCAGAGGATATTAAAGTGGTTTCAAAACTAGATCACATTTAAGGAATTTCAAACTTGGATAACCTTTAAGGGGTGTAAAACTTATAGAATAGTTAAAGGGTTTCAAACCTAGAGAACATAAAAGGGGTTTCATAGTATTTTTTGCATTCTGCTATTAAGTGAAAATAAAACACCATTGTCAAAATTAATTAGCCAATAAAAATAATTTTCATCAAATATGTAATAAAATTAACATTCAATTTGTACTATTCATTATCCGTTCGAACTTTTGCTATTTGATTCAATAACATAATTAATGCTATTCACACAACCTTAGTTAGAGACTTGAAACTTTAAACATGCTCATAAAACCATTCAAAGATACTTTGTGCCATATTTTATCAAAATCTAAGATAGGTTAAATCAAAGCCGTAGCCAGCCAATAGTTTCAGGGGGAGTTTGGTGGGCACATTCCCCAATTGCTGGAAGCTAGAAAATAATTTAAATGATAAACAGTTCTCGAAGCTATCTAAACTGTTTTTTTATGGCAACATACCTGAGTTTTGTTTAACATAAGACAGTAAAACATCTAAAAAGTGTAGAAAGAATTCTGATTTTAAATGTTTTGGATAAAGTTTCTGAAAAGTTTCCAATGTTTTCAGTAAATAGAACTGTGACATTAACATCAAAGTTTAATGGAATTTCTCTGAGTATTTTCAGAATGAGAAAAGAAAAACTAGAAATCAGCAGACTTACAACTCCTGGGGGAAAAAAAGAAAATAGAAAAACCTGTATTGGTCTAGTTCGATGATTTAGTCAAGTCTGGCAATAGTGACTCTAACCCAACTAACTTTAAAAGTACAAGTTTTTTCAAGCTTTAGAAAAACGTTGGTTTTAAATTTTTTTAAATTAAAAGAATCACAAAAAATATAATTATTGATAGAGACAATATTTCACTATGGAAAATATGTCATTAAGGGATATTCATAATTACAGGTAGGAATGAGAAAAATATATTTAGATGAAATTTGGTTTAATAAGGGGTATGTCATATCTAAAGTCTGGGTTGACAGTACTGTTAAAACCAAGAACCAGGCTTTTTTTGTCTGGCTTGTCTACAGGCCTGACAAATCCAACTGGAAAAGGAAAACCTTTAATTATTCTTCACATCAGCAGTGACAGTGGTTTTTGGACAATCGCCTTATTTTTTAATCCAAACGAACAGTTGACTATCATGAAGAAATGAATGGTGAAATTTTTCAAAAATGGTTCAAAGGAATTTTACCTGATTTAGAACCAGGTAGTGTGATTGTTATGAATAATGTCTGACTCTAGTCTCAGTGGGATTGAACCTTTATCCAACAATGATAGGTGTCTACACTCTTGTATTAATTTACTATCATTCTACATTATTGTTGCATATTATTTTAGAATAATATAATATATATAAAAATTCTAAAGCAATAAACACTACAACCTACAAACCTACTTTGCTATGGTATTGATTTTACATGGTCACGCCTACTTAATATTACACCTATGTTCCACCAATCATGTAGGTCCTTCGAATAGGGATATGGGAATGTTTGTTTACATCAGGTCTCAGGTTGGGATGAATCAATAATAGTCAACTATCTCATTATTAAAGTGTGCTGGCAGATGTTTAGTGCCAGCCCACTCAAGCAAACCTTGTCACTAATGTTTTAAAAGAAATTAAAACAAAAATAATTCAGGTTACCAGCACATGGCACCACACTTTAGTGATCTATGAATCACTCATCCTTTACCTTCTTTTGAAGTGAGAGAGGAATAAATACTTTAACCCAGTGTCTGAAGTGGATCTTAGTGTAGTTGAGAATCTCAGTAAAACATTTATAATAAAATATTGGCACCTGAAGTATCTTGTACTTGACAGTGTCTCCCGGCATAATATGCACATCAGGTGGGTCAATGATGAGGTTAGCTACGACCATCAGCTGGACTTCTAGAGGGGGGACATGATGATACTCCTGTTGTGGAAGTCTTACAGACACCTATAATCACAAATGTTTAAAGTTCAAAAAATGTCCCTGCCAAATTTTGTCAAAATTGGTCAGCACATTTAGCAGCTATCTAGGAGCAAACAAATATACAGATTATTTGGGCCACCACTATTTTGGAAAAAAAATAGCCAGATAAAAAAACATGTGTATATAAGTTAGCGAGCCTAGGTTCAAAGAATGTCCCTACCAATTTTTATTAAAATTAGTCCACTCATTTGATAGCTATCACGGAAAAAACATATAGACATAAACCAAAAATGCCAAATGGTCAGATTAAAACAGAACCTTGTTAGAGCCAGTCAACAAATGATTCAAAATTTCAAAGCTTTCATGTGACCTTCCTCAGGAAGAAATAGTAATACTACTTTTTTCTATCCAACCCGCCATCGATCTCATTCCATCTGAGAAATGAATTAGTGACGTAGTTACCCACTATTTTGGCCAAGAGTTGTGGGGCGAAGTCTCTCTCCCGCTACCTTCCTGGCTCCCTTCCGTCCACCAGGTAGTTGAGTTAGAGCCATGATAAAGCGAGGACCAAGGTCTTAACAGCAGTAAATGACACACATGCACTCAATAGTGACTTTTTAACACAAGCCAAGAGTGGCGCAGTTAATACTTACGATCTCCCTTAGTCCAAATAAAGATCAAGAATTACTGCAATAAGTGTTCCCAGATTATCTTCAAAAAGACAACCTCACTCTAACATAACATCCCCAAATGTTACACTGTTCAACACCAATATAATATGGTGAAGGTAGACTTAAATTAGGCAAGGAAACGGAGGGATACATATATAGAAAACTAAATTTAAGTTATTTTATTTAAAATTAAGTTTAATTAGACAATGTAAGATTATAACCAAGTCCTAAGATTATTTTCATTAATGTAAGAGCAAAGCACTAGTTGCTAGTGTCCAGTGAATGGGACGTAGAAGTGACAATAATCAAAAGCAAAAAGAATAATTATTTTAATCAAGCAATATGTGATTTAGTATCAATAATAAAGCTCTAAGAATAGCTGAACCAATGGTATCAAAATAATATAATAGTACCCAAAAGGGACCGTCATCATCATCAACTGTTTCCTGCCATCACTAGGGAACTAGGGGAGCAAGCAAGTCACTTACTAATGACTTAATAATTTATGAGTAGGGAGCAGATTCTTAAGTACCAAAAGCTATTAAAATAGACAAGACAAATAGGCAGTAAAAAAATGGAATTTAGGCAACAAATATAAATTTGAGGAAAAAACCAGGCATACAATAAGCAATATACAATTGATGTTACCACAAGCTATTACCTAGAACAATTTTTTTAGCATTATAAGAGAACTTGTTCGGATTATATGCATATACACTAATTATACTATGTGTTAAGGACAGGGGAGAAAAAAAACTTTTTTTAAAACTTGTTTTTTAACCACTTTACCTTTTCGTTTGAACCTATTTAATTTCAACTATTTGATTTAAATTAATTAAAATTATTTGTGGCTTCATATTAACTATGTATTCCCAATCTCAGCCCAAAGTTATGTGTATTATACTAGTTATTCATTTGATTAAAGAAGAGATATTTTGATCAAAAGTTTAATAAGCTGGCAAATTAAAAGCTGATCACAAAATATGATATTTTGAGAACTACAAGGTAGAAATTTCATACAGAAACGTTGGTTGAACAATATTAGTAAACAAAGAACAAAATAATTAGTGTAATTGTATAATAGTGAACAATATTAAAACTAACTAACTAAACCTTTAGGTCTAGTTCAAAAAGTACTATTATTTGCCTACAGGTTTGAGGTTGATGAATTATTTAAACATAATAAGATCAAATAACTATAAACACTTTATCTTGTTGAAAATAATTTTTTGTTTTTATTTTCAGTTCAGTTCAGTTTTTGTGGGTCGGATTGAGCCGGGTGCGTGACGTCACAGAGTGACCGCCTGACTATCTAGCCAGCCATACAACTCAATGTTTCATTGCAGATAACTCAACCCGTTTTTAATTTAATTTAAAAGCACTCAACTATCAGGGTACCTATTTATACCTGCATCTACAACTTAATATATATCACCACATTAAATTAAAATACCATATTTTCTAAAATTCAAACTTTATTTAGGGGTTTGATGGCAAAATGAAGTTTCAACCTCGGTGGTCTTGGGGTAAAGTGCTCGCCTCAGGACCCGATGCTTGTGGGTTCAAACCCAACAGAGGCTGAAGGCTTTTTCTTGAGCTAGAAAAAATCATAGCTCAACATTCTTCGGCGGGGAAGTAAAATCGATGGTTCCATGTGGTGTGTAAAAGTACCCTGGAAAGTATGTGAAAATAACTCTCCAAGAAAAATTGGTAAGTCATTTCACCTCATTTGTAGAACTTTAGAGGTACAGATAATCAGCCTTGGTGGTGCTACTTCAAAGAATGATTACAACCAGGGAGTTTACTCTACCACAAAAACTATTATCCCCACCACCCCTTGACAGTCAATACTTTCAACAAGTTATATTTTTGATAGTAAATTTGTTTAATAAATATACAGAATTTTCAATAAAAAGTAACCAACAAATGTTATGTTGATAAAGATCACTTGGAAATAAAGATAATTGTAGTTAGCTAACATTATTAAAAATTACGATGATAAAACCCAAAAACAAAATATTTTCTTATTTCTTCAGATGCTCGAGAGTGATTTCATGTTGGATTATTTCTTTAAATCAAAGACTAACAATTTTCTGGAAGTATGTGCTGAATTCATTACATCACATTTTACAATTATGTTCATCAAGTGCTCAAGTAGTTTATTTTATCTGCAAACTTAAATAGCAATAGAGGTTGATTGCTGATATTCGGTGAGAAAATGCTCAAATTTAAGGGAAACTGACAGCATGAATCCCACCTTTGATGTCAGAAGTTCATCCTTCACAAAATTGCTTAATTTATGAAAATTATCAGATTTTGGAGGATGCTTGCTAAAATAAAAAATACTGTTTTAAATACAGCAGCATTGGCATTGCTTTGTCTAACACCCTTGAGTTTTCTACCCATCTAATAGAACAATACTTCATTGGGAAAAGAGATGATCCTGTTATTCTTTGATAGTCTGCATGTCTTGTTGGAAACTTTTTAAATAAACAATATAGTGAGTGCAAAAACTGGTCAATAGTCCAACTAGACTTAGCATGTGATACTCTGTAAGCATCATAGACAATGTGTAAAGAACAAGTTCCAAACTCTAGTAACTCAGGATCTTGTGGAGAATCTTCCTTCGAGTAAATTTTGAGATCACTTAAAAATTTGAGGTTTACATTTGTCCATCCATGAAAACTTGAAGCATTTTTTTAAGAACAAGGCCTTTGCCTTTTAGTGCAGATATAAAGTTCATTAATATATCTTGAGCTGTTGCATGACCTAAAAAGCAAGTTGTTAAATATCTTGTATGAATTTATCTAACACCCTTGAGTTTTCTACCCATCTAATAGAACAATACTTCATTGGGAAAAGAGATGATCCTGTTATTCTTTGATAGTCTGCATGTCTTGTTGGAAACTTTTTAAATAAACAATATAGTGAGTGCAAAAACTGGTCAATAGTCCAACTAGACTTAGCATGTGATACTCTGTAAGCATCATAGACAATGTGTAAAGAACAAGTTCCAAACTCTAGTAACTCAGGATCTTGTGGAGAATCTTCCTTCGAGTAAATTTTGAGATCACTTAAAAATTTGAGGTTTACATTTGTCCATCCATGAAAACTTGAAGCATTTTTTTAAGAACAAGGCCTTTGCCTTTTAGTGCAGATATAAAGTTCATTAATATATCTTGAGCTGTTGCATGACCTAAAAAGCAAGTTGTTAAATATCTTGTATGAATTTAATTTTCACTCCAGAAGTGAACAACAACATTCATATGGGTCTTCTGAGCCACAGTATTCATGCTCTCATCAAACAAAATACAATAAAATGAGCATTGCTTAATCATACTTGCAAGCTCGCTTTTAAAAAAAAGGACCTTGTCCATACACTATCACATATCCAAGTTTATATTTATGCATTCAAAATTTCTGGGCAATAGCACTATCGGAAAACATTACTTTAAAAAGATCCCTACAAGCAGAAAAACTTCTAGCAGAAGAATGTGTCATTACTTGATTAATAACCCACAATATTTCAGCACAAGAAACTTCAACTTTGACAAGGAAGCTCTTAATAGAACAACTAGGTCTAGTATCAGGTTTCAAAACTACTTCATGGTCATTACCACTAAAATGTACATCTTCATGAAGGCCTACAAATGACAATGTATTTTTAGCCGTACGGACCAAGTCCAATATATTTTTGCTCCCACTAACAGCTTTCACTCTGTCATAGTGCTTCTTTCCCTTGGCATGAGATCGGATTGAAGATATTCCCATGTTACTTATATCAAAGTTAGTTTTACACAGAGAACAACGACCTTTACTTTTATCACAATCCACTTTTTGTAACTACAGCCAATCTTTAAACACTGTACTATCCAACCAATCATGTTTAAAAAAGGGTTTCCCTCTGAGTTTACTCATTTCTTCTTAAACACAAAGGTCACATGATAAACAAGTGGGATCTGCAGAATACTCACACCAGGCCAAACTTAGGAACAGTAGTTTTCCTTATGGGTGGATAGAGGGGGGGAGGAGTGAATAACACAACAAATACTGTACTGTGCCATTGGAATGTCAAGATCAGGCGGGTACACCAATAGTTTGTAGTGGTATTTGAACTTGAGCAGTTACTAGTAACTCATCACTCATAATGGTTACTTCTGGAAAAAAGTTGGGGGTAGGGGCTTAGTGTAGAGACTAAGAATAGAAAGGTCAGCAAGTGAGGCTAACATCCTGTTGCAAGGTCATCTACAAGGTCAACTAATTATGTGACAAACAAGATAGACCAGAGGGGGAGTAATTTAGGGGTGGTCAAAATAGAACTATCAATAGTCCAAATAATATCAGAGATCTCAAAATGCTTAATCCAACATTTCACTCAATGTAAAAAGGCTGAATATTTTTCCAGTATTTGATTCAAAATTCCAATATATTCCAATATATTCCAGTATCAAAGGTAAAATCAAGTATATTTCCAGTATTGTTAGACACCTTGCATTTTACTAATGTGGCGGAAAAAACAAACAATAGAAAGGTGTTGTACATTTTTAAATATTTATTAAACTAACACACATTTAAATAGCTTATCATTAATAATAATAAACAATATGTTATATTATTGATTATCTAAAAATAATTGTTAGTTATTATTTATATTTAGGTTTAAAGCTTAAATTCTGGTTGTTTGTCTAAAAAGGCAAAAAAATGTGTCAGGAGTTACTGTAATTAGCTATTATATTGGTAAGGACTATTATCCCAATAGAAATATTTGAAGGTGCAAAATATCATGCCTGTTACTTCAGATATTATTCCACCACTATTTTAGAAATGTTTTATTTTATTATAGATTATTTTTAGTACTGCATCTTACTATCCATTCAAGTTATGTGCTTAAGTACTAATTACGCCAATAGGTTATGGATTTGAAAGGTTGAATTTAGAGGAAGTGAACATGCATTTGTGTATATGAAGAGTGGAAAACCATTTATTAAAAATCACCCTCAGTTCAACCAACTGAGATTTGAACCTCGATAACCCTGTCCTAGGCAGTCGGGCTTAATATGAAACTAGCACGTTAGCCAACTATGCCACCAAGAGGTGTAAAGTTTTATTTAAATCTGACTTATAAAGTGTTATTTAGGCACGAGGGCTAAGTGGCTACGCCATTTAGACTGATTTTTAGATGATAGTAGGTTTGGGTTTTGATTTCCGTTCAGGCGTTCTGAGCGGTTTTTTTCCTCTACAAAACTTCGAGTACATTTCCACAAAATTTTACATTATTCATCCCTATCCTATTAGCGTAATTATTAATACCTATGCATATAGGTTAGACGGATAGTGAAACTCAGTTAAAAACAACAACAAAATACTGATGCTGATATAGAGTAGTATATTATGTAATTGTAATTATAATAGTATTAGTAAGATAAGTTATAAATGTACTCACTTGATGCATCAATTCATTATGTAATGGGTTGGCTGAAATGCCTGAAAGTAGTTAGTTTAATTTATCACTTTCACCTATTTTCCATAGTTCATCTGAGCTTAAATTATTTTATTTCCACCTCGTTTGTTTGTTTTGTCCAATTTAGAGTTAGGTATTTCATTCTAAAAATAGTTATCATTTTAATATATGTTTCAATCACATATCTAGGAAAAGTAGGGAACAAAGTTTATTGGTCAAAAGTTAGCTTTAGTTTTTAGGGGCAAGTTCAAAAGTTCAGATTTTAGGTCTCGTTCATAATCTTCCGCGCAAAATGTTCCAAGCATAATGAACATGAATTTGGATTCCACTTCCCATCTCTTCTACAAAGGTGTATCCATTTTTTACGAACTACCGGATCTTTTGAAAAAGAATGATACATTATTGATTTCCCATTGGAGTTTTTGTTTTTTGGTGACTATTATTACACAAATCAACTGTACCTCTTTTCCCCGGCACTTTTGTTAAGTCTAAAATGTTGTTTATATTGATTTTAAAAAAAGTGGGAAAACAAAATGTCAACTATTTACACTATGATTTACATTATTATATGTATATAAACAAAACATCAAAAACATTCTTCTTTTGATTCTCACTCGATTGAGGGAAAATCATTAAATGAATTCTAAATGAAGGGAACTATTAACAATATTATTAACATTAATGATTACAATAGTACACTGAAAATATGTTAAAATTGTAACTACATGAAACACTGTGAACCAGAACTCCGGTAATTTACTACTGAGCCCTTGTCGCTAAACTGCAGTACGGTCACCGGGTGATGTCAGGCAAAAATTGGTGAAAGGGAGAAAACTACCTGCTGGCAGGTATAGGGACTGAGGCAACCTTGAGTCCTAAGAACCTTGTAGGACAACAACACACTACAGCTAATGAAGAACCGCGGAGCATTCTGGAAGGTTTTAGTGCCAAATTCAAAATATTGTGTTTGTCCAGTGTGTTAATTGGAGACAAAAAACATTTATTAAATTGTCAAAATTCATGAATAATTTATAGAAATGGGTTCTTCAAACGAAAATAACAGTACTACAGGAATATTTTACTGTGGTTCTTTTTTTTTACTCTTTTTTTTATATAGAACTTCAAACTTTGAAATTCAGAGGTGGGGACAGTTAGCGAGGTGATGAAAGGGAATTTTAATAATTAGTTGGTCTAATTTGTTTTTAATAATACCATATTTAAACGTTTCTATCAAGTTTTATACCCTTTCTACTTCTAAAAAAATGTTGCTTGTTTTAAAAATTAAAAATATTTAGGCCTACAGGAAAGACATAATTGTCCCTCAATTTGAGATTGACCCATATATATCAATTAAGGATCATTCCGTGTCAAGTGAATTAGTGAAAAAAACCATACCCGTTTGGATTTTTTTTCAAATTTGGTTCATCTAATGTAGCCTCAGAAGTAGTAAAAAATACAAATTTTCATATTTTTATATTTTTATCTGCAGTAGTTTTTAATCTAAGAAAATCACTATTTTCTGTTGACATGCAATTACTAAATAAGTTATTACTTAGGTTAGAAATGAGATAGAAGGCTGAGTAAAAAAAAAAGTTGTAGTTTATTTTATAAGCTTTCATATGATGTGTAACAATACTAGTTTTGGACATTTTTTCAATTGAAAGTCATATATGAACATTTTGACCTTGACTTCTTAAAATTTTAGAAAAAAATCACACATGAACTCATGTAGTTTAACATCATTTGTGGAAAGTTTGATTATGGGATCACAATGAGATCATGTGTTTGCCATTTTTTTTTAATCAATGCAAAGGATAAACCATTAGTGTCTGAGTAAGGTTGCAATTTCAATTCACAATTGTCAATTCCTTTGGATAAAGATCACTTTTTTTAGTTCAGAACAGTGATATTATATTACCATGCAAAATAGGTTAAATAAGCTAACTTGCGGGGGTAGTGGGGAGGAGGGAAAGGGGG
>CABFVX010001119.1:143648-182278 GCA_902151425.1 Timema shepardi
GGGGGGGGGGGGGGGGGAGGGGGGGGGGGGGGGGGAAGGAATGGGTTGCTGTGTGTGAGATCAGTATCTTAGGAAAACAACAAAATATGACAGGTTAAGGGCATGTTAATAGTTTATGTATGACTAAGTAGACGTAGACTGCAGCCATGTACAAGCAAGATGATGAGACAGCGCCAAGCAACAGATCCAGGTATTTCATGATGAAACCTGCATAGCTTGCTGCTTGTAGAGTGAGGATTCAATAGCTAGCATTAGTTTTGCCTTGAAGTGATTTGAAAAAATCCACTACTTCTTTGATGGTTCTGCTGTACAGTTTAAAAACAGAAAAACCTTCTCAAACATGTCACTATAAAAGAAGTGAGTTTGGTATCATGGCTGAATGGCATTTCTTTGCAATAGCTCATGGTAAAGGAGTATGTGATGGTCCAAGGGGAAGCGTGAAAAGACTTGCAGCAAGGACAAGTTTCCAACGACCTTATGAAGAGCAAAAACACCATCACAGCTGTTTACATGTAGTTAGGCCAATAATGACTCCAAGGAGCTCTTTTTTTAAAAAAAGTGACCAGAAAGAAGAAGAAAAATTACTTGATGAGCGATTTCTTTTTTTTTAATAGTGACCAACAGAAAAAGGAGAAATTGCTTGATAAGCGATTTCTGCTTGCGAAACCAATACCAGGAACCCATAAGTTCCACAGTTTCCTCCCTGTGACAGATAAAGAGATACCAACAAAGATATTTTCAAAGAGTGAGCGATCTTTCAAGATTTATTTCTCAGTAGAAGGTTTGAAACACACCAATACTAGCAGAATAATAATAATAATAATAATTATTATTATTATTATCATCATTATCACCATGTCTTACTACCCGTTCGGGTTATACGCACTTACATTAATGTATAATGGTAGGGTGATTGTGAGATAAAATGGAGGACCTACAGTTTAACGTGGAATCCGAACCACGGTGGAGGTCTGGCATTCGCCACATTCACAAGATAACACTAGTAGAAGTTAAAGGATATATTGTAACATGTGTATACAGTAATAAATAGTTGCTTGGTGTAGTTTTGGCTAAGAATGAGACAGCTGATATGGTGAAAGTGAAGGTCTTGCTCCATTCTTTACATACCCACAGGACTTTTGAGATAAACTAGAAGTTCCTCTTAGCCAAATTCTGGCCTTGTGGAACCCAGATGTCCCACTGGCCGCACTTACTACCTTTGCTAGGAAGAGCACACAGCAATCACAGCTCTTCAAAATTATCTTACAAGAGATTGTAGAAGTTGTTAATATGGAAGAAGGGACTGCAACAATGCTAACTTGACAAAAGATACAATTATTTATAAATTTAAAAATCAGCCTTCATTTAAGGAATCTTTGTTATGTTTCTAAGCTTACCTCACTGCCAGCATACACCGCACCCTCTTACCCTGTTAGCTTATTTAACCTATTTTAGCATTCCAGTATAATATCACTGTTCTCAACCAAAAAATAGTGATCTTTAGCCAAAGAAATTGACAATTATTGTGAATTGAAACTGCAATCTAATCTTACTTATAAACTAATGGTTAATCCTTTGCTTTATTTTTTTAAATTGACAAACACATGGCCCCACTGTGATCCCATGATAAAACTTTCCACAAATAATGTTAGAATACATAAGTTCATATGTGATTTTTCTCAGAAATTTAAAAAAAATTAGGTTTTTGAGAAATTCAAGGTCAAAATTTATATGATATGACCTTAAAATGGAAAAATTTCCAGAACCAGTGATGTTACATATCATCTGAAAGTTTAGAAAATAAGCTACAAAATGTTATTTTAATCAGTTTTCTATCTCATTTTTAACCTGAGTAATAATTTATTTTGTAATTGCATGCCAACAGAAAATAGAGATTTTTTTTTTAGATTTCAAAGGGCCATAACTTAAAAAACTACTGCAGGTAAAAATCTGAAGATTTGCATTTTTTACTACCTACGAGAATACATTAGGTGAGCCCAATTTAAATAAAATCCATAATGGTAAGGTTTAAAAGTGTTAAAATATTGGATTGCTTGTCATGGAATGATACTTAAGCCTGATTTTTTATTTAAAACAAGTGGAACGCTTGAACATTAATGACCTTGGCCACTAGTAGGCTCCTTGGTTTTTTTATATGCCTCAATGAGGCATGAGCTTACCTTAGCTGAGCCAGTCTTGAGTCCTTCTAGTAGAACAAGATTGCCTCTCTTGCCGATGCGCTCAAACTCATCTACAGATGCGGGGGTCTCATAAGGAGAATCTCTAAATGAGATGAAGCGCAGCACGCTTACACTTGGCAGCTTCGATTCTGCCTGATGGCTGTTGATGTTTATCAAACTCCACTGAAACTCAACTCCGTCAAGTGTGGTGAACTCATTACCTATACAGACATAATATACTCGGTTTAATAGCTGCTGTTCCCTTCAGATGATTGATCTATTTAAACAATAAAGGACCTTGCTTGGAAATAGTACACTGAAGTCCTCGGTCGGCGAGAATTTCAACAATAATTCAATAGAGAATAAGTGCATTCAGCACTTTTGATTAGAGTATTATTATCCTTGATATAGTAAGACATTGGTAGGAGGGTCATTAATGAAAACCTTTTATTACTACCAGAAAGTGACTTTTCAGGGTGAATAGTAATTTGCGGATACAGACATTACTGCATGATTAGGTGGGTAAATAGGATATAAATTGAAAACCCTTTCTTTTTTTAAAAAAAAATCTGTTCTTCCAAAACCTTTTGAAGAAATGGCATTAAAGTTAGAGCAGGGTGATGTGGCAATGATGTGCCTGAAACTTAGATCAAACGTGTATGTTAGTTCACAGTAGGTGTTCGAAGGTTGATCCTTGCATGGGTATGCATTGGTCCAAACAGTGTATGGATTTTATGCATATGAGACGAAGCGTGTAGACGTCAACTGCCGTAATAGCAGCATAGATTTGTGCCACAATGTCCCCGGACAACTGAGGTGGGTTATCAGGTGGGTATATCAGTGCTTTGAGGTGACTCCACACAAAAAAAAAATTAATGGTGTTAGATCCGGTGACCTTGGGGGCATGTCCTTTGTTGCACAAGAGATGGTATGTCCCTTAGCAGAACAAGTAAAACCATGTCAAGGAACCAATGGTATATGTGGGAATCCAAATTATCTGGTAGCAAATAGGGGCCCACAATTGCCTACCTAACAATGCTGGCCTATACATTAATGCTGAATCGATGCTGATATGCTCGAAGGCGAGTGGCATACAGGTTAGTACTTGCCCACAGGTGGTTGTTATGGGTATTATGCATTCCCTCTCGTGTGAAACAAACTTCATCAGACCACAGAATGTGCTCAATGAAGTTCGAATTCATAGGATGCTGCTGCTGGAGCCAATGGCAAAACTATACTCGGCGCGGCAGAGCAGCCGAGAGCAGATGCTGCGTTGCATAATGGTATGGGTGGTAGCCATCATCAAGTAACATCTGCAGAACTGACCCCTGTGACATGTGCATAGCTTGTGCAACATCTCAAGAGCTGCACGTTGGTTGCGTGGCCACCCTGCACTCAATTGTGGAGCTGGTCCCATTTGACCTGTCTTTTGACAACGCTACATTCCAAGCAGTGAAACACATTCACACTCAGATGATATCATCCAAGGAAATGATCAGTGTGTAGCCATGCTGCAGGTCTGGCTTGGCTGTCAGATGCTCCCAATCCCAATATTCTATATGTGTGTAGTTCATTGCTGCTTACACAATATTGACCTCACATTTATTTCTGCATCTAATCGCTGATGACTGAAATTTTAGGGCATGTTGCCACATCATCCCTTTCTAACTTCTTTTTTTTCAAAAGGTATGGAACGAAAGTATCTTTTGAAACGAGTGTTTTCGACTTATATTTACCCACCTTAGGTCGTACTGTCTGTATCTGCACATTACTACTCTCCCTGTGCATGTGTATGTGTGTGTGTGTGTATATATAAGGATTCTGACAGGGAAAAAAAGCCCTTACTACCAAAATCCTATTAATACTATCCTGGTCACATGTTAAAGCATTTTTATTTTATTTTAAGTGCTCTAATTTAACTGCTCTTTTTGACCATTCATAAATCAGCTTGATTTAGAAAGTGAATTTCAAAGAAATGCCAAAGCTTTACCCTGGAGAGAAGATTGTAAAATCCACCCCCTGTGCAACTGTCTAAGATTGAAGCCATTGCCCAACCTTAGTGCTCAAAGCTTATTAAACTAAATACAGGTTTAATTGTGACCCATGGCTATACTATATTGTTTTAGCATAGATACCCATTAAAATGTTTAGTAAAATTATAAAATGCAAACCTTGATCATCATAGGCCCGGACTTCAAATATTTCTGGGGCCTCTTCCATGTATAGCTCGCGTGTTGTGGTGACAATGTCCAATGAAGCAATTTCATCTACAATGACATCACAACGTAGCATTTGCCCTGAGTGGACTTCCTCTGCAAAAATAATGGCTGTGTTCCTAGCAATTTCCTTTGAGATAGCAGATACTATGGCCTGTGCAGAACATCCTAATGTCTCATCCACATTTGTTGGATTAACTTGAACGATGTCGATGCGAGAAGAAGTCCTAAAAGTAGTACAACCCAAAATGCCAATTAGTAATCTCAATTGGAGAATAGAAATTTTCTCCAAAAGACTAGGCTTACCAGCATTGAAACACCACGAAATGTACTTTGGGATTGGAAGTGGGACGTCCAAGGGTGTGCATGTGGGTTTTCCAAATGGGGGGCGGATTGGAGTCCGGAGAGAAGATTTCAGGAATTTAACCTTGTGGCAAAGAATTTTAGAGCATTTGAACATAAATTTCGAGCTAATTAAATGAGATTAAAATAGTAATTTTTGTAAAAAAAAAAGTTTCTAAGAAATCCACAAAAAATAAAGTGTAGATGTAGCTGACCTGATTGAAAAGAAACATTATATTTCTCACGAGTTTATTGAACAGAACAAAATAAAAAGAAAAATTGTTAAAGAGGGAATTGGAAGAAAGCTACATTTTATCATTGTATCTCTGTCAACTCAGAATTTGATGTTCCAAAGTTGTTAATAGCAAATTGAAACCAAATCCCAAATACACTTATTCATAAAAATTAACAAAAAAGTAGATGAAGAGTGATAAGGGGGGTTGAAGCCCCCCTTTATCATCAATTTATGGGGGCCTATGGGGCCATCATACAATGTATCAAAGCTCCTCTTTCAACACCTTTTGCCTAGTTGAAGTTTTAGAGGCACTTTTAATCATATGCCTATACATTGTGTTCTCAGGTTAAATGACTTAACTTTGGGAAGTTGTTGTGGATCAAAAAACTAACTCAGAATGTATTTTGGAGATTTGCTAATTTTAGCTTCCTGTTCACACAAACAGCAAAAACTAAATAAAAACACATTTTTCTGCATAGTTCCTAGGCAATGGCTTAATATTAATTTTCTTGAAAGCTGGATCAGTTGTGCTGGACCTGTGGCTTGGCCTCTGTTCACCTCATTTAATGCCATTATATTTTCTTGAATGGTGATCTCTCAAGCAAAAAGTGTATGAAGTGCATGTTAATGACCGTCAATCATTACAACAAATGATAAAGCAAGCTTGCAAAGAAACCAAAAGTCGCACAATGTTGGTCAGCCACTCGTTATGTGATTGATAGGTGCAATGCTCGTCTCTGGGCTGGAGGCCATCAATTTGAACAAAATAAATAAATAAAATATT
This sequence comes from Timema shepardi, assembly GCA_902151425.1. Taxonomy (NCBI): domain Eukaryota; kingdom Metazoa; phylum Arthropoda; class Insecta; order Phasmatodea; family Timematidae; genus Timema; species Timema shepardi. The sequence continues at coordinate 149,406 of CABFVX010001119.1, forward strand.
TTATTTAATACAACCAATTTTGTTTTTATTTGGCTTTTTGCTGTTTGCACAAAACGTAAGATAAAATGAGCAAATTTCCTAAATACATTTTGAGTTATTTTTGTGATCCACTACCACTTCCCAAAGTGTTGCCGTTTAACCTGGGGACACCCTGTATAATGTCCTAAGCCTGATCTTAAAATTTAGCCTAAGCATTTGGCACATCTTTCCAGTTCAATATTTTAGCTTTACCTATATATTTTAAGCATTCATTAAAACAATTTGTTATATTGGTTAAGAAAGGGAAGGGGAGATTCCCTACCCCTCGAGATATAATATTGAAAACAATAAAATACAACAACAACAAAACTAGTCATTTCTGCTTTTAAATACCATATGTAAATAGACTAATGTATCATTTTCTGAACTTACTAACTTTGCTAGTTAAATATTTCCCTAAAAACATTAAAAACTGTTCCATGAGAAATTTCCTTTTGGTAAATGTTCATTCCAAATTTAATGTACATTATGTACGCTCCGTTTACCCTGATGGAATTTACTTTGGTCTTATCTTATAAGTTACTTACTTCTGCGGGCAATCAAGCCGTAGCCGGTCCTTAGTCGCATGCACAACCGCCTTCCACCCCTGCCTGTTACTCATCCTTGCCTCTTCCACGCCTAAGCAATGCAGGTCTTTCCTAATATCATCTCTCCATCTGTTTCTTGGTCTGCCCAGTGGTATTTTACCTTCAGGTCTTCCTTCATTACATACTTTATCAGGCTATATACTCTTCTTTGGACATGACCAAACCAGGCTAGTCTTCTGCTCCTAATAATCAATGTTATGTCCGGTTCTGTGTACCATTCTCTGATCTCGCTATTCTTCCTAATCCTCCATTCATTTCATTCTTTTATTGGTCCAAGTATCCTCCTCAACACCTTATTTTCAAATGTTGTTAGTCTCCTTGCTGTTCTCTTTGATACTGTCCAAGTTTCACTTCCATATTTTACTATTAGTCTGATAATAATTCGGTATACTCTGGATTTGATTTTGTTTGATAACAGTTTTATTTGATCATTGAGTGAAGCGCATGTACCTGTTTATATTCTTGTTAATATATCTTGTTCTAGATCATTGTGTTGGTTGATGTTCACTCCTAGGTAGCTGACACTACCAACTTTTTTAAATGTGAGGTTATTTATTCGCCTGTGCTGTATATTATTTCTCTATCTTACAACTGTTATAAATTTAGTTTTGTTCTTGTTCAATGTAAACCCAGCTTTGCCAGCTTCTACCATTACTTCTGTTCTCATTTTCTCCAAATCTTGCTTGGTTTTACCAATAACTATACGTAAATCAAGTTGGACCGCCACTTTCTCCAAATGAATTGAAATTCCTATAGGCCTTTGTGCTCATATGTGCCCAAAGCTCAGCGTTTATGCTATTAAATTACTCAAATTATAACAATTTTAATGTGGCGGGCCAACTTGATTTCAAGCTGACCCGCCACATTTTTTAAAACATCCTATCTTGATTTTGAATATGCCAGTTCTTTGTGCCAGTTCGTTGTAACAAGCGTAATTGATGGCACAAAAGCTGGATTTCGAGCACATATGAGCACAAACGTAGCATTAACGAATGACATAAGAAAATTTGAATTTCGAAAATGTGGCGGGCCAACTTGAACATCAAACTAGCCCGCCGCATTAAAAGCGTTACCATGGGCGTAATTTAATGGCACAAAAGCTGAATTTCGGGCACATATGAGCACAAATGGAGCACTAACGAATGGCATAGGAAAATTTGGATTTCGAAAATGTGGCATTCTAACTTGAACATTGAATCGTTGTCATGGAAGTAATTTATTAGCACAAAAGCTGAAGTTTGGGAACATATTAGCAAAAAGAACTGGCGTATTCAAAATCAAGATAGGATGTTTTAAAAATGTGGTGGGTCATCTTGAAATCAAGTTGTCTCGCCAGATTAAAATTGTTATAATTTGAGTAATTTAATAGCACAAACGCTGAGCTTCGGGCACATATGAGCACAAATGTAGCACAAAGGACTGTAGGAGTTTCAATTCATTTGGAGAAAGTGGCGGGCCAACTTGATGTACGTATAACTATGATATAATCTGTAAAAGCTATATGCTAACTTTTCTTCCTGTATTGACTCCATTGTTTCAGTTTGATATTTTGTGTAAGGCTTTGTTAAATGCTATTTTGAACATTGTTGATGATATTATGTCCCGGTGTCTAACTCCTGACTCAACTTGGAATGACTCATACTGTCTTACCTATTATCACTCTACATTATGAGTTATTCCAACACAGCTGAGTTAACCTAATGAATTTCTTTGGTATTCCATATTCCTCCACTATGTCACATTTGCTTCCAGTTGATGGTGTAACATGTTTTATTAAAATCTATAAATAAACAGTATGTGTCTTTGTTGTACTCCCAGTTATTTTCTAAAATCTGTCTTAATGAATATATGTGGTCTGTTGTTGGTTTATTACTCCTGAAGCCTACTTGTACTCAAAATAAATACAAGTGTAAAAGAAATATTACTATAAACAATATCATTAGATATTCCATTTTTTTGTTAAAGTTCAAAGTTTAAGTCCATTAATACTTGACATAAATACAAGTGCAAAAGAAATATTATTATAAACAATATCATTAGATATTCAATTTTTTGTTAAAGTTCAAAGTTTAAGTCCATTAATACTTGACATAAATACTAAGTGCCGAAAGAGAATTTTGAAAAATAAAAGATGACGCCGAAAAAGAATTTTGCTTACATTATTAATTTCCGAAGCCTTTGCTTGCTCAAGCGATTACCCAAGCCAGTCCCAGAGTGGCACTTCACTCACACAATCACTCTTTTATATGGTAAAACACAGTCCACAGAACACGGAACGATGGGATAACCAGGGGGAGGGGGAGGGAACCAAAATACATAAACAAGGAGGAGGATGTTCTACGAGCGTCTAGACTGGAGTAGAAACGGAACTTTGGCACTGGCGAAGAGTATCTTCTTTCTAACTGAAGATCTTTGGTTCGGGGGAGTTGTCACTGAGCGTTGAATAGGCGCGGCCCCAGTATATCGTGGTTAGTCGTCTTGTTCAGGTGTGTGTGCTTCGATGGGCCGGTCGTGTGAGTAGTTGAACCAGCAGCCGACGGTGTCGGTACAATTGGGTAAGTCCATTGTATTTGGTTTGGTTGTGGTTAGCTTTTAGCTAATGCTACAGTTCTGAGTTTGCATTTTGTCCCCCTTTTTACAGATCGGGCATATTATTGCTTCAGTCCATTCTTCTGGAATCTTATAAGTTATACCATAATAATAATAATAATAATAATAATAATAATAATAATACAAGGCTTAAAAAATCCTATATTTTTACCCATAGTAATATTACAGTTAAAAAGTAGGGGTATTTGGCATTTTGATTTTTTTTAAAGTAATTATCAAATATGATGATTAATGAAGTGAAAATTTCTTTCAAATACAGATATAAAAAAGTTAGATGTTTGAAATATTTTCTATTAAAAAAATCTTGGAAATACAATGACATTTTGAGATACACCGCAATACATTTAGAAAAATTAAAACAAAAATAACATTGGGAACACACCCAATACAGTATTTTTAATCAAGCTATTTAAAAAAAAAAGTTAAGATGGATGTTCCACAGCTGAGATTCATTTATCCAAAGCTGCAACATACGTTTCGGCATTTTCCTGGATTATCAACGCTTGTACCTGATTTTTTTTTATATCCAGAGCCTATCTTTTTTCAGAAGTAGTATGAGCCGCTGGAGTTTTTTGTTTGATGCTCCTTATTAGCCTCTATCTAACGTGCATGGTTATTTTATGCACCGTGTACAAGAGCTTTGGGTATTTCATAGATTTTTTCTGCATTCTGATGAAGAATAGCATCATAAATCTGTTGTTTTACAAAAAGAGATTGTTCATGGTTATTTAAAAAAGTCGCTCCAAAATTATAACAATAAAAAATCCATGCTCTACTTTTGCATTAATGTGCAAGAAGCAGCATACTAGTTAAACAAATGTAAGGAAATTCTTACAATCTTTGCCAACAATGTTTCTCCAAAAATGGTTCATATGCCATGTTGTAAAGCACAAATGCACAAGTAGGATTTCAAGAAATTGAAATTTTTTAATGTTTTAAAATAACTACCTTCAACAATTATAGTTTAAACAATTTTATTATGTTTTTTGAAAAAGTTGGATATTCAAAAAAATTCCCCGAGTCACTCCAAAATTCTCTGATAATTCCCTTGATTTCTATGCAAAGGAGGATTCCGTGAGAATTCCAGGTTTTCCAAGCGATTAGACACCCAGATCAGATAAAACTAATACTTTTGTCAGAGGGGCAGTGAAATAATTACAATACAATATGACAATTTTGATTCTATATTAATTATATCATTGAACTATAGTTTTCAGCAAGTTTAGACAAATTAGTTATCGATAATTTAGACCTTATTTAGAAAATGTGTAGGCCCTTATGTCTCAATGTAATTGAAACATATTCAGGCATAATTACTTATTAATACAAGATTATTTTTATGGTAAGAGCATAAGGTAGGTACAAACTTCATCATATATATTTTAAAGAAAACTCACTTAAGCCACAGAAAAATGTAAATATTTAAAGGATTGGAATAGTCTCAACATAACACAAAAAGTATTTTAGTACCAGTAAGCCAATGATAAAATGTATATTACAATAAACTATCTCAGCTTAACAATAGGCTACCTAACCTTCCAATCAGTAACCAAATGATTATTCCAAGTTACCGTTTTCATAAACATGTCACCCTCTCCACAAACATGCCATTTGAATCCATTCCTTCTTATTAAAAATAAGCTTGAGTCCAAAAACACTAAAGAGTTCAATGGTTAAGTTGAGTTGAGATAATTTTCATTTGAAACATACCAATAATTGTGTAACAAAATAGCTTTTATTGTTCGCTAAAGTACATCCAACCCCATCAAAATATATTAGTGGTGACCGATTATGTGAGAGACAATAAGGTTGAATGTTTTCGAATGATTTTAGTGAACTTGATGGAAATAATACTTTATATATTCCTAGAGCTTAAAAAATATGTATTTGTTTTGTTATATTCAATATGTCTATTAGGCCCCTATCTATCTTAATATTATTTCATACTTAAGAAGACCATGAATCCAATAATAGTCCTAGTACGGTATTATTGATATTTATAAAGTTTAATAAATATGATTAGTTTGACAAACCCGACTAGAATCACAAGTACAAAACATAAATATTGACAAACTTTTGTGCTGACATATTAGCCTTTGGATCATAATATTGACCCATGTGCCTTTTCAATGTATGATGTCATAGTTTCTTATAAACAATGAATTATTTATTTGATTAATATTAATCAAAATTTTAATTTTCTAATGCATGAAAGGAGAGATTTGTACAGTCAAAATAATTATTTTAAACATTAATGTATACTTTATATTTGTGACATTATCGAATGCGTGTGGCAGTTGTAATTGGGTTAATTTGGATGGATACTTGTGCAAGTTTACATAATGTTATTTTAATAGTAGATTTTCAAGAGTTCTTTAAAAAAGATAAAAAGATGTATGTGTCTCATTTGCTAGAGTTAAGTAGGCTATGAAAAAAAGAGTGAAATTTTGTTGATTTTTAAGTGTAAGGGGGGGGGGGGTGTTAGCACTGCATTTTACTAACCTTGTTGTTAGATGAATATTATGTTTGTAAAAATATTAATTATTTGGGATAGGCTATAGTTTTAGATCTATAACATATTATTGAATTCAGCGTCATGATTTATTTTAAACATGAGTGAATGACAACCTGTTACTTATAAAAGTTAGTTTTAATTTATTTTGGCAAAGTAATGAAAAAATAATTATTTTTGTTTAATGGTAGGGCCTACTGTAAATAATGATTTGTCAAATATCTCCTTAATGTCAGTATCAGGTATGATCATAGAATGTTGATATTTAGGAAATAAAAAATAAGAAAAATCATATATAATATATCTCAGTGCTATGCAAATGGTGTGTCACAGCATCGAACTAGGTGTGCCATGCGGCCAGAGATCAGAGCACCCACCACACATCACTGTTCAATAGAAACATAAATAAAGTCGGTGCAAGCAGCAGTCATACAATGACTGTATTTCTTACTTACTCATACTCACTAATATTTTAAATACATCTTACAGAATAAGAAGCTTATGGGTGCAGTTATGGTTTTCCCAGATTACTAATTGTTTAAACAAAATGTTTCCAAATGTTAAAGAAGAAGGCCCAAAAAATAACTTCTACCTTTAATCTGAGAAAATTTGAAGTTACTTCAGAAAAAATTTGTGTACACTTTCCTAATTCTGATTCACTGTACGACCATTGGACAGGGTACTTATTCAATTTTATTCTTCCGCTGTGTAAACCCATGACAAAACAGTATGTTGTAAACAATGAACACTTGTTCAGTAATCTATGAACTTAAGTTTGGGAACACTGCCCTATATGATGGTTACCACCCCCAAATTTGTTTTAGTTTCAAAATTTAATACAATTTTTTTGCAATATTGATTTTGTTATTATTGGGATGGTAAGTTTTCTTGTGTGTATTAAAGATTAAAGATCATTGTTAGATATGATCACAAAGAAAGTGTCCACAATTGCACCTTGTTGATGTACCATTTAAACTTTGAGTAACATTTTGAATGGAATATGTTCAAACAATCTTAAAATAGTAGGCCTATTACTATAATTCCTCATTCTTTTGGCTGTATTAGTAATAAACGCATTTGGGTTAATATGTCAAAGAAAAAGTGTCCCTTCTTAGATGAAGTTTGTAAGCTGTTTCAATTTTTATTAGCTAGGCCTGAAGTCTATCCAGCATAGGAATGGTAGTAACTGACAGCAAATGTTACCAGATCTACTAAATAATGTATTCATACACAAAAACACATTATCTGAAAGACAAGATGTTGGGCCAGTCTGTCACTTTTGCCAGTCAAAAATTTAACAACAAAATATTGATATCCTATTATATTGATTTTGTAGTGTATTTAATATTAGTATTAAATATGTATTATGAAAATTACTGTGTGTATGATTCATTCCTTTTGGAAGAAGCGTTTTTAATGCACTTAAAAATTGTTTTAATATGAGAGCTTGTACATAGAAAGTTGCCTTTATTTAAAAAATTATGATGGTTCCCCAACAAAACTAAAAGACTTACGAACAACTGGAATCTATATTCTGTATCCATAATCATGTGAACTTGCAAACCAATGAGAAAGTCAGAGACATACACCCAAATAAACTACTTAAAAGAGAAATGTCTAAAGCAAGGTGTAAGCATACATGATCTGTGAAATAGAGGTTAATAATAATACTAATGGGAAGTTTACCCTACCATGAAACAATACCACTCTTTATGAGAAAATTGCTGTTACTTAGAAAACTATTTCCGAGATGTCATGCTTCTCAGGGTGTGTACGTATTTCTGAAGTTGCTATATACATAATTTAATTTTGTATTTGTTTCCATAGCAACAGAGCCCTTAGCTGCTATTGGTGATTTTATTTCAATGTGCACGCATATATTTACATTGCTGTAATTGGTAGTCCTTAGCAGTCTGTCTCGACTAGTTAATAAAAAGTTGCAGTTGAGTCACCTACTGTAGAGTGGTAAGGACTTGAGGGTTAGGCTCTGTAGACAATACAATCTGAAAATGTGGAGTTCATCTCCTACGAACTACTAAACACCTAATGGATATGGTTCATATGGAAAGGGCTTTAAAAGCGCTTGATATTACTTTTGATTGATAATATAGTATTAAGAAAATAATAAATATTTCCAGATTGGTTAGCAATTAGGCACTTTTAATCAATAGTTGAAAAATTAACTTGCACGAGCCTAGTTGCCACAACTCCTAAATAGATAGACTTTATTAATACAAGGCTAGTTCATATTTATTACTTTCAAGGATGACTGTTCAAAATCTCAAGACTGCCAATATCAGTAAGGTGTATGTGATATGCTTTTAGATAAAATGTTATAGGTGTCAGGAACCTTATTGTTTTGAGCTAAGTGCCTGTAAAATAAAATTATTTATCAATTAAGTAAATAAATGTTTAACCTAGCCTATAATCTTACCATTTATAACAACCGCCTTCAGTCACTTCTAAAGTAAAATTGGTTGAAAAAGAATTAAATAGTGGTAACAATACTCTCGGAACATTTAGTTTTGAGCATTCAAACCCGTAAAATATATTAGTGCAAAACCAAATAAAAACCCATTTGTTCCAAATCCCCGCCATTTCCTTTAAAACTACATTCACTTCAACAACGTGCTGGTAATTGCAAAATACACACCAATCGAAACAGTTTAACCAACATTATGAAATAGTTTCCCCTCTAACACCAACATATGAGGGGCTAAAAACAGTAATCTCTATATTATACTGGATGCACATAACCATACGCATTGCCAAGGATCAAAACCTGAAGCTCAAGCTTATTTTCTTCTTCATTGTCGGGAGACGGGTTTAATGGTTTATTTCAATGTTCTTACGCGAAAACATGTCTCTGATTAATAAAAGTTTTATTGTTTGAAATTAGTGAATAATTATACCACACTTGTCTGAAGAAACATTTACATTAAAAAATATACAATTCAGTTTTACAATTAATACTGAACAAATACGAATAAAATCTTTACTATATTTAAATATGTAGGCTGTATACGAATAGTCTACTTATGCGACGTCGCGTGGGCTCGTGGTGTTGGTAACCATGGATACGAACGCTACGAGCCATGTGGCGTTGGTGCGGTGTTTGAGTGGCAAATTGTTTTAGTATTATCGTTTCGTCTGTTGAGCACCGACTTGCACAAATTATTCGGTAGGAAGCAGCACTGTGGGTCCAAGTGTGTTGCTGTTCGAAAAGTTTGATGCAGTTTTCACTATGAAAACCACGAGAAATGTAAAATTATCAAGACTGCATCAAGTCAAGTGTACTTGACTATTCCGATACAGCCGTAGTTATCATCCATGTTGTTTAGAGTCTGCCAAGACTACACTTATATTTAAAGTAGACTATTAGCTTGTATATTGGTTTCAGAAATCATATTATATTGAAGGTTCGATAAATATAATGAATAAAGTATATTTTTAAGACTTGATTACATTTGTTTGAACGACAAACTTTGTGTAGTTGCCATACTTTCAAGCTATCACCTAGGTTATATGCTTGTAAAAAGTATTATTATATTACCATTAATTTTTTTTTTAAGTTGGCTCATATCTTATATATTGATTAAGAAACCATACTATGTTGAATGTTAGATAACCATAGTGAAACAAGTTAATTAAAACTGTATTACATTTGTTTGGATGTCATACTTTGTGTAGAAGTCTTACGTCCAAATGATAGTTTAGGTTATAGAATAGTAGGTAGTACGGTATTTACTAAACCTTGATTTTAGTTTTAAAAAAATCCCCATCTGTAAGGCTTTATTTCGTACCAGATTACTATGTTATCTATAATATTTTGGTAGGATAAACGGCCATTTAGAATGGAAGTAGAAATTTCCTTCTGGAAGGTCTTTTATTTTACCCAAACACTACTAAAAAAGTAGGATTCTGGACGTGACCGAACTATTCCACATTGTTATGTAGTCAGTCAGAAGGCTGTGAGTTTTGTTATTTCAACATCTCATCTACGCCTCCGAGACCCCAAGGCTGTTCAAGTTGAGTTGTCATGGGAGATGGTCGAGCAGGCCATGACAGCACCTATCACTACTCCTACATCTGATGGACCAACACCGGGCTCTCTAATTCAGCCACCCCCAGTTGCTGACCTCTCCCGGCCAGCATCTCCAGCTCCAGAGACCCTTCGTTGAGCTCCCAGCGTGACGGCTCCGGCTAACACCCCTGTGAGACCTGCTGCAGCGCTTCCGAGATTGTCTGCCCCCCAAGCAGCTTCGTCAAACTCATTGCCTGGGGGCGCCCCAGTAACAACTCGCTCTGGACGTCAGGTCATCAAACCCCAATGCCCGGACTTTATCTATGTTTCACATTAGTCAGAACTTTGATTGTGTTCCTTTCTTGCTCACTTTACTTGATTGAAACCAAGAACTATTAATGGATCCAAGGACTTATACTTACTATTGTATTTTCAAGGCCTGCGCCGGCAATTAATGTTAAGTTAATTACGCGGGGGAAAGTGTTATGTAGTCAGCCAGAAGGCTGTGAGTTTTGTTATTCTTTGCCCTCTCTTTTATTTATAATAATATTTAGCACCACGTCTTACTACTCGATCGGGTTATACGCTTTAAGTACTAATTACTCTAATAGATTAGGGAATTGGGAAGGTTGAATTAGAGGAAGTGAACCCGCATTTGCGTGGAGGGAGAGTGGAAACCGTTTAGGAAAAAAAAACATCAGTTCACCCGACCGAGATTCGAACCTTGATCTCCCCGTCCTCAGCAGTTGAGCTCAACACGACAAGCGGTGTTAGCCAACTACGCCACCGAGGCGGGTCTCTCTTTTATTATTTCCGGTTCGGTCTACCATGTAATGACGGCGCTAGGCTAAGTGCTTATTCTAATGGAAAATTAAATCTATTAACATAATGTCTAATCTTTTAATTATTAATAACCTTCTCAGTACAAACTAAACTTAAGTTACAACACACATTAAGAATTCCAATCTGTAAGGATTTATTCGGTACCAGAATACTATCATATATTAGTATTTTGGTAGGATAAACGGCCATTAATAATGAACGTATAAATTACTTTTTTTTGAGTTATTTAATCCTACCTAAATACTACTTTAGTGTAGGCTTCTGGTACGAGATAAAGCCTTACAATCGAGTTTCTTTCAAAAATCATCGTATGTATTAGCGTACATCAACTTATTTAAAGAAAAAACTAATCAGTTTCGAACTTTGTTATGCTCCTCAAAGCTTTTACTAGCACATTTATTTCATTTAACTCATTAGACATTGATGTACCTCATATATTGAACGATGTCAAAAAAAAACTGCACTGCCTTGAATGGATGTAAGAAAGAAAGATATACCCGAAGGTTTCCATCTCTCTTACACATTGGTATGCAGACTACAGCTGAAAAATTTCACCCACAGATGTCCATCCAATTATATTATAGAGTTAAATGGATATACAAATATAACCTAAAGATCTGTAGGCATACTCCTTACAGCTTTTTGTAAAGGTATTAGGAAAAAAAGACCTAAATCTTTATTTTTTTTATTCGTTTTGGTACCTTATTTCAAATATGTATTTAATTAACAACGTAATAATCTCTGAATAATAGTGATTTTAGGCCCACCACATTTAAATTTTTAAGCAAAGTTGCGAAACGTCTATAAATATAGAAGCCGAGTCATCAGCAGACCAAAAATAAACAACTTACACTAGGAAGTAGGAAGATATGCTAATAAGATAACACTATCTAAGAATGTACTCACTATTGAAACCTTTTTAAAGATGTGGACTAAACTTCAAAAACAAAAATATTAAACTATAAAATCGGCGGTTATAGCATTGTCGAGACATGGAAATACCAAAGATGAAAGTATTCATATACATCCTAACGTTTTTAGGTTATGCTTGGAGTGGCTATGGATCTGGTATCATTAATAACCTGAAAGATGCGGTCTTAGCGGCTGAACACGTTTTTAAAGATGTTTTAGACAATGTAGTTATCGTTGCAAGAAAATTTAAGGACTTCCATGATGTGTTTGACGCTGCTGTAGAAGAAGATTGTAAATTTTCATGTCCAAATGGTGGGGCTCTATATTTTTTAACAATTGTATGTTAGCCAAAACCTTAGAGGAGTTGATAAAAGATAAAAAATTAATAAAAATCCTAAAATTTCAGGATCCTAAAATAATTTATCTTAAATAGAAAAATACAGTATTTTAATTTTTTAAATGAGGTATTTATAGTTATTTTATGATATTAATTTTACTTTAATTAGAAATCTGCTTTTGTCATTGTGGTGTGTATAGAGTAACAAATATTTCATATTATATGACATAACAAAACTTAGAGAATTCCACCTTCTCTGCGTATTACATACACCCCTTTGAATTTATTTTCAATAGTGCCTCTGTATCTGCGAATAACACTTTCCAAGATGTACTGTGGTCATGTGAAACCGTAGATAATACTGAACAAAATGTTATTTCAACCTGGAAATCTCCGAATAATTTTTTTTTCTATCTTAATTTAATCCAGAACATTCACTTTCTCACTAATAGAAAGGACATCATGACTTTGTTTAGGCTGAAAGCCCTACCAGCATCACTACTCTTATGCTTTGGAGCTTACTAAGTGCTTTTTGAACACAAACACTATGATAACGAGGCAACTCATGATAACAATAAGGACGCTAGAAGTGGAATAGAGGAAGGTTCTGTTGGGAAGCATAAATACGGGGACTAAGGACCTGAGTCAAGGACATACTCTCTTGGCATGTGGTTTGAAACTTCTGGAAGATTTTTTCTGGTGGCAGTAAACCGCAAATAACTGAAACATTGGGTACGAGGGCACTATTGTATAAATGTAAATAAATAAAAATCTATACATAACTATTTTGATGAAATAAAGAACTGGGCTAATTAACTGGATGTCAACCTGCCATGCTGAGTTCGAGAACACATGGCTCACTTAAAACTATATCTCATAAATAATAATTCTTACAAATTCACAATAATCGTCTATATGACCACAGTTCACCATTTTTCGTAGCAAACCCAACTTTTTCTAATGAGACACAACTATCTTATCTTTTTATCTTGTTAGAAGAAATCTTGAACTTCTACAAATGAAACTATACGATGTAACCTTGCCTAAGAATCCACCTGAACTAATTAAATTACAACTGCCACATCCATTAGATGATGTAACAATATAAAAGCCCAAATTAATATTTTAGTAATCATTATAACTGTACAAATCTAACTTTCAAACCTTTCATAATTTTTATATGTAGGCGGAATGCCAGGCCTCACCGTGGTTCGGATTCCACGTTAAACTGTAGGTCCTCCATTTTCATCTCACAATCACCCTACCATTACACATTAGCGTAAGTGCATTAGCGTAAGTGCGTATAACCCGAACGGGTAGTAAGACGCGGTGCTAGTAATAATAATAATAATAATAATAATAATAATAATATATGTAGGCCTAGGCTAGTTAATTTCCTACCTAACCTGACAACCTAATCTTTCATGCATTACAATTTTGACCAACTTAATATTATATTCTTTAACGAAAATGGAATTCAGATGTGGCTAGAACCTTACTTAATATCTATAATAGCTTGTCTATTTAATCCATCATTGATCAAATAAACAATTTGATGTTTAAATAGGAAAAGATTACACCATATAACTCAAAGGATCATGGGTCAGTATTAGGCTATAATGAAAAGAACAAAAGTGAACACAAACGTATATCAATCTATTGTTTCTATGTTTCTCTTGAGATTTTAACGAGTTTTGGTTTGATTGTATATCATCCAAAATTTTCAAACTTAATAAATCCAAATATTATTTGATTCACCGTCTTCTTAATTACGTATGTAAGCAAATAATGATTAGCTTATTTATTAATATATATATATATTAACAAAACCAAGAAAATAATTTTTATAAGGATTAGATATAGAAAGTACTCTCATTTAGTACCTCCAATATTAATATGTAGATTTTGTTACTTATCCTTATAGATGTTTCTTGTTTCAGGTGCAAAATCCATCAAGAACAAATACCATATACCATCTAGCAATGGCTGTGGATCACTTGGTTTGGAGGTAGTACAGCTATCTTTACTAGTTGACTAAATTTATTTTGTATGATTAATTTAACTAGCTCATTGCTCATCTTATCTATATTCATAAAATGAAGAGAGTGTGTGTCTCTCATGAACATTGTGTGACAAACATGTGCAGCTCAAAACTGAAATTTTAAATTTTTGATTAGATTTTTTTAAATCTATGAAAAACTGCATCGGAAGAAATAAAATGAAGAGTTTTTTCCTGTCTGAAGCAAAGTAAAGCATTGCTGAGGGTAACCAGACAATGTTATGTATTGTATGCAAACGTATAGCATGGTTATCCTGGGTAACATTTGAGTACTTCTTTTAGTTGTGAAATAAAACAAACAAAATAGAACACACTTCTTCACAAGCACATCATACATTTAATATGCTCAGCGTATAACCCGAACGGGTAGTAAGAAGCGGTGCTAAATATTATTATTATTATTATTATTACTATTAATATGCTCAGTAATTCTTGTAGGCACATCATTTAATAACTATTTTACAAACTGAATTTTCCATTTACCAATGATAGTCTATACATTCCACCTATTCTTACTTTAAGGTGAAGAACTCAGAACGCAGACAAACCCTCTTTAAGAACCTGGTTCAAGTCACACATCGCTAGGGAAATGATTCTTCGAATGGTGTGAAATCAAGTGTAATTTAGCAATTTAGAGTTTATTCTTAGTGCAGTCTCAATTGCAAACACCTCCGCTCCTCCCCTTCACTGTATTAAAGACACTGCAATATCAGATTATCTACCCTTAGGTAGGTACTTATAATATTATTTGAAAAAAAACAACTTTAAACATCACACCCTGAAAGGAGATAAAACAATAATAAATATTGAATTATTGACAGTCAAACATTAAACTAAAGCTTTGAATGAAAAATTCTTAAAAAAAACTAGTTGTGACCCTGGTGTTAATTTGTTTCATGGGTACAGAATATGTCTGAACATTCAAATGAGGTTCTGGAGAGATCAAAGCAGACCTGGGGAAATTTGGAACAGGTGGAAGTTCAACTATTGTGTTGACGTTTTTAGTACATTCTGGTTTGGCTAGGGGTTTAAGAGCGTGCATCATAGTAGGCCCAGTTCATCTTCCGGCTTGCATGAGGTATGGCAGTCAAAGGGAAAAGAAAAGACAAAGATATGTTAGAAATAGGTACAGTGCATTCGTATTTGAATGATTACTCAAAATTTTCTGTGGTGACGATGGGGGACAAAGCGACAAAAGTTTCTCGTTAATAAAATATTTCCTTATTAAGACAGGATAAAGATTTGTGCACAATGCTTATCTGTGAAGCCATTCTAAAATGGTCAAAAACTACCTTTTCAACACAACTTTTATCCAATTATTATTTAATATTTCAACAATGTTCTTTATTAGGAACATCTATTAATTCTTTATCTTCATTAATCTTTAATCAGAAATGATCCACATGCAATAGATAGACTCCTTGTAAATCTACGATTTTGAGCAGACTGCATCAAAGAATTGATGGGCCTATGATACACACTCTTAATCATGTGAAAAACAATGGCAGATGACATTCGACACCTACACCATCAGTATATGTCATAGTGAGGTTGTGGCATTTGGTTTAAGTAACAAATAGTGACATTTAGAGGTTGAGATCATGTGTCATATTTCTAGATAAGTGGTCATAGGTTGAGATAAGGGGTAAAAGAAAAGTCTAATACTTCAACCCTACTGGCAAATTTGAATGATGAGTCACTTACTCTACAGCAGATGTTAGTTCAGTAGCTAAGATATGGAAGGGTAGAAGAGGGTATGTGATGTTTTGTTTTAGTTTGAGTTCAGTCACCCATTACATCACTGCTTACTTATTCACATGACTATGTGTGCCCAGTTTGTTTAAACTTGTGACATGCATATTGTAATTGTGTAGCTATGAATTGTTGTTTTTGGTGGTTTAAGTACACTTATTAAGTTTTGTACATTGTACAATAGATAAATGTACATAAAAATGAAATGGTATAATTAGTAAAACAACATTAGTTTATTATGTTAACTTTGAAAAGTAAACAAGACATCAACTGTGCTTATTGTGAATGGTGTGGTAGACTTGATAAGCTTGGATATCATGTAGGCCTAGCTAATAATCATCCCTAAAAAACATAGAAGTAAGAATCAAGGAAGCATTGCAAAGGCTGTAAAATATAAAGTACTAGACCCTCCCCCCCCCTCCCCCGCATTATTTTTTTCAAAACACATATTGAAGAATCATCATAGACTCTACTATAAAATATGAGTGACTATCGACATTTTTATGAGGAATAAATTAAATTTTCAAAATAAAAGATAGCCTATGTTACTCGCTGATAATGTAGCTTTATATTGGTGTAAGAATTTTTAAAATCGGTCCAGTAGTTTTTGAGTTTATTCATTACAAACAAAAAAAAACCAAAAAATCTAATCTTTCCTCTTTATAATATTATTAGTGTAGATGAGTATCAGGAAAAACTAAGTTGTATACAGTGATAGTATTTCCCCTAATGTGGTTGAGACTGATAGGCCTTGCAGTAGTGGTGAATCTATGAGAAAATCAACAATTAGGCCAAGGCCTCCCAGAATTACAGTACATTGCCTCTTACTCTTAAGACCATGGCCACTCAGAAGATTAAAGAGGTCTGGTACAACGTGATCTTGGAGGTCCTCTTTCACAGAAAATTGTTTGATTTAGCTCTTTTTATTATGGGGTGTCTACTTGCCTTGATAACTTGGAATAATTTTGAATATCCAACATTTAAAAAAAGCTAATAAAATTGTTTAAGGTGGGGTTGATATCATGCAAAGAAAATATAACTATATATATATATATATATATATATTTGTATTAAAGCAATATTTGATATATTTTGGCAAACAAAAATTTGCTATAAAAACTGCAAAAACACTGGCCTTTTCTCGCATTCCTTACATCCCCACCCTAAACTATTATCTTTGCAGATAATTAAATATAATAAAACACAAAAAGAAAATTATTAAATTAGTTGAAATTATAGTCCGACACCTTAGCTCAGTCGGTAGCTGTCTTCCTACTGAAATAATGGTCCCGGATTAGATTCTCAGCATGGTCGAAAATGTATCATTGATGAAAATATGGGTTAACACTTTCACATTGATAAATTGATGGCCGGGGACTGGAGGGAGTACACACCCTAGTCTTATAAGGCATATGAAGCTATGGCAGGCCTAGCCAGCCGGTAGTGAAAAAAAAAATGACTTGAATAAAAAGTTGACCCAGGCTGGAAACAGTAGTGGATGCAAAAAAAAAAAGCTTAAATCATACTCGCTCTCTGAAATATGTATAACCCATTTTTGGAGAGATGTTGTAGGCAAAAATCATAAGAATTTTCTTACATTTGTTAAACTGGTATCCTGCCTTTCGCACGACAATGCAAACCTGGGGCGGGGATTTTCTGTAAATTCGGAGGGCCTTTTGAAAATATGCATGAACAATCTATTGTTGCCAAACAACAGATTTATGATGTTATTCTTCATCAGGGTGCAGCAACAAGTTATAAAATACCCAAACCCCTGTTGGAAAGAGACTAGTAAGGAGAATCAAACACGAGAATCTGCAGCACCTCATGCTACTTCCGAAAAGAGAAAAAAGGCTCTGGAGATAAAATAACTCAAGTTGAAGTGATAAATAATCCTGGAATATGACATAAAGAATGTTGCAGCATTGGATGAACAAATTGCAGCTATAAACATTCATCATACTTTTTTTTAATAGATCAATAAAGAATATTTTATTAGTGTGTCCCCAATGTTATTTTTGTTTTAATTTTTACAAATTTATTTCGACACACTTCAAAATTTCAGTGTATTTTAATAGAAAATATTTCAAAAATATTACAATTTCAGTTTTTTATATGTCTTTGAAAGAAATATTTTCACTCCATTAATCACTTTATTTGATTTTTAATTTCTTATCAACATTCCAAGTACCTACAGTTACTTTTGATTATAATAGTATTATGGGTAAGAATATAGTATTTTTAAAGCCTGAAAAAATCTGAAAATTGCCTGGAAAACCTGGAATTCTCAGGGATTTTTTTCCCCTTTTCCATGATTGAGTAGACACCCTGTACTAAGACAATATGAAGCAAATTAGGTCTACATTATAAAAAAGTTTCCTTCAAAGGTGAGTTTGGAGCAATTTTCCTAACCTTTACTACAGCAAAATCATAAATAAAACCCTCAAAACCTATTTCCTTCACAAAATCAATGCTCAAACTTATAAAATAGTTTAGTTAGTCTAGCCTCACCGTTGGCTGAATGAAAGTGGTTTTTAATCAAAGAGATCTTTCTCAAAGCGCATTCACCGATGCTACCGACACTGTTAACACTATTATAAGCCTTAAACAAAATCGTAAATTGGTGTAAAAACTATTTATAAACCCTTTTGATTTACTCAAATCACATTCCCTGATGTTAGTGAAACCAGTAACGACACCAGTAACACTTTTATAAGCCTTTAACATAATTACAAATTTGTGGGAAAAACTATTTCTAAACTCTTTTGAAGTAAGCAATTAAGCAGTTCAAGTGCAGAGATCACATTTCCACCCACACACAAGTTCGATTCTTTCTGTATTTTGAAGTCAAGTGTTTGAAGGTCCTTAGGAAATGCTGCCTTCAAAGTTTCAGCTTAAGTAGCTATAGCTGAGGTGTCCACATTGTCGTCTGGGTACAAAGGAGGAGAGAACAATACTTATAGATCTGCCAATCTTTCAGCCAAGTTACATAATTCAGACAAGAGTAGATTTAGTGTAGTAATAAACTTCTGTACTTTTAATCATACATATTCTTACATATTCTTGAGATTTTCTTCATTTCTGGTTTGACTCTGAAGTTCGAAGCGACTTCTCTTGCTTCTGGAAGAAGACTTATCCATCATTCTTTAAAGAACTGAATCTCCTCCACTCGGCTCTTGCCATTTAGTGCTCCTTCTTCCATTGATAGCATAGAACTTTGAAGGACTCTGTTTCTATCATCAATTCACTGAAACACTTTGAACCATAAAGTAGTGAGAAGGATGAATTCAAACGACCGAAGCAATTAAATTAGACCTAATACATCTGCTTGTCTCTTATGTGGCAAATTAAGTTCTTCTTCAATCCTAATCATTCTATCACACCTCTGTGGATTTTTTTTTGTCAAGAGAACAAAGGTCGTAAACCCTAGTGCTCCAACTAGTTTTTGATACAAAGGAAAGAGAGAGATTTGTTCTGTTTTGTAGAATTTTCTATCTTGAAAGGCTAGCAGCGAATACATTGTAGAGTTTATAGACACTACTTCTGCACTCTTTTCCATAGCATGGGACCACAAAGATTTGACGTATGTGCACTGCTCGAGGACTGCCCTAAATTAATTCTTTAGGCTAGGCTAATATTTTAAAATTTTCTCTGCCTCCAAATGTTATTCCTCACTACCCTTCACCAGTAATTTTGACCTGGTTACAGCCATGGGTTTGGGGTAAACTTGTATGTCTACTAATCTTATTACACTTTCCTTGGTCCTCCCAATGATTTACTAATCCCACAGTAAAATATTCCCTATAATACTTTCACAAACAAGCATTGCCACATGACTCACAACACAGCACTATCACAACAAAGCTCTGAGCAGTCCTTGTCTGCCAAACTTGGTAGACCTATTCCCTTTCCCTAGCCCTTTATGCAGTAACTGAAGTAAAAATAACACAGTTTAGGGTTTAAATTTAACTTTATCTTTAGTTGCAAACACCAACTTCCAACAAGTGCCACGTGGTACCGAACTATAAAAGTCTCTTCTGTTGTGCTAATCCAGTAAGATATCCATTTGAGGTTAGGAAAGTTGTAATGTAATAAAACATATTCTTTTACTGCTCTAAAGAAAATATGTTTGGGTGATTAATGGGGGAGGTACGACCAAGTGGTAGCCTGCCCGTTTGCCCCCTCCCGCCATACCCGCTTCGGGTGGCCTTACCTAGGACATAAAATTGGATGCTGGTACCAAGTCTGAGTTTAGCAGAGAACATAATGAGTTACCAGGCTTAACCAGCCTTAGTATTTTTTAACATAAAAAAGAATTTTAAATAAATATTAAATCAATTAGAGTAAGCAAATCTGTTCAACTTGGGCTGTGTGTGCAAATGGGAATTACAATAGCGCAGTGCTCTCTGGAACTTTCGGTATTTTTTCTAAGTGAAGAGAAGTTACCCTAACCTACTCAAAAGTAATCAATTTTTAAGTTGGAAAGCGCACATTATTATTAATATTTAGCATCGCGTCTCACTACTCGTTCGTGCTATACACATATGTACTAAATACACTAATATATTATTGGGTAGGTTGAATTTAGAGGAAGTGAACCAACATTTGTGTGGAGGGAGAGTGGAACACCATTTAGGAAAAGCCACCCCCAGTTCACTTGACTGAGATTTGAATCTCAACCTCCCTGTCCTCGGCAGTCTAGCTCAACATGAAACTTGTGCATTAGCTAACTACGCCACTGAGTTGGGTCACACCTTATTGATCATTTACAGTCAAAGTACATCAATGATGTGTTAGTTGCTCAGACTTTATGGTAAAATAAAATGCTACATTAAAAAAGGAACGTGGAGCATTGGGAGTCTGTGTTGTCAAGAGGGGCACATTTTTTGAACTTTGCAATGCTTAAATCATGTTGATGCTGTTGAACTTAAATCACTCCAGAAATTTTTTCAGAGCATTTAGAAAAGAACATTTGTTACCATGAATTGCAAACTATGTGATTTTTTTAAGCACAGTAAATCCAGTAACTAACCATATATCTTCCTCACATGTTTCTTACAGCAGACAAAATTACAATATTACATGAAACATATAAAATAATTTGTGTGATTGATTACGCTTATGGATGGTGCTCAGACTTGTAATGTGACAGGCATTTCACCATGTTTACCTCACACAGTGGAAATGTTCTAGTTGAAAAACTGCACAATACCCTTGAAAGTTCAAATATTCGGTTAAAAGAGCAGCTAATTGGGATGGAATTTAATGAGACATATTTTGGATTTTAGCGTGGATAAAAACCTGGCATGTCTCTTTGAAGATTTAAATCGTGACTTTTTACATTCTATGTGTGAAATAGTTAATAGGTTTTAATGTGTGTGAAATGACGTTCACAAAATTAAATTGTTAATGTGGATCTGTAATCAAGTTCAAGTTATAGGCAATCTAGTAAAAAATTACAAGTGTGGTATTAGACATAAAGAACTGCTTAAATTAGCTGAAGAAACACAAGTGGACTTATTAAATCCAAAATCATCCCAGAACATTTGTTTGGTCCAAAGTGAACTAAAAGCTTACAAAACATTTCAGAGATTTAAAAAAAATCTTTTATTGATCTTGGAAGGAATCATACTGAGAGTACCATATTCAACAAATCAAGAATACCACTCCTAAATATTTATCATTGAAACTGAGAAAGTTTTCAAAGGCAAGTTTTATTTTTCAATTGCTATCCATGATTGATATGTTGATCACAAAATTAATTTGGAACTGTCTGGATGTAAATGACCGTGTTTGAATAAGCTTTTATTATTATGCGTCTTTGCATAGTACACTTATTTAGATGATGATGAAATTAAAGAGTAGAAAAATTATCATCACTCAAAAATTAATTGCATTCCTTGAAAAACAACATTTATCAGGACTGCTTGTTGGTAAATTAAGATAATCAGCGCTCAAGCTATCCCCAGAATCTTCTGAAGATTCGACTAGATGACTAGTCACCTACTGAAGAAGGTGTGAAGTTGTTAAGCACAGGAAGTACACCAGATGTATGCATCTTCAAATGTGAAAGGAAAAACTAGTTGGAAACCCCATGTTAACATTTATTGGAGACACTAAAGTATAAGATAACAGAACCTCCAATGATAAAAAAATATGTGGCTATGTTTCAGCATTAAGTATTTAAAGAGCACTTCAATTTCAGACAAAATTTTAGAGCAGCCACTAACAACCTGGGTTAATGGAAATCGTGGATACAGAACATGTACTGATGTAGTAGATTCACAATTTAAAACCTTGAAAAAGAATCCTAAATACAGATTTTTTCAAAGCCAATGGTTTATGGAAATTAAACCAAAGTTGATAATATGTGTTAATGGTGTAATAAAGGAAGCATTCACAAATTAAATCATGTTTCATCTCATTCCGGACATCCTTTTTGTCCTGGAGAATTGCATGAAAATATGCAGTGAAGCAATATATGAATCAGTGATAGGCAACCACTTACACAACTGCAACATTAAGTATGACACTCTTTTTCATGAAATTTTCATCTCTTGGAATAGCCCACCTGTCCACAAAGCTTCTTGTCTTCTAAAGGAATCCTTGGACAGGCATTTCAATGGAACAAAATACCACTTTACCAGGTTTCTTTCTAGTTTTCTCTCACTTGAAGGTCTACAAGACATCAAAGGTCATTAACATACTTCACAAGAAAATGGGAAGTTTGCCATTTCTTGAAGACAACTAAATAAGTTACAAGGTATATCTATGCAATTAATTGTATGATTAAAATCATGTTTAAATTTGAATTTCCCAAACTATATAGTAATAATCCTTATTCCCTCCAGACTCCATAAACTGTTCAATGTTTTATTTTGCACGCTATGGTTTTTGGGGAAATCTTGTATGAAAATTTTATGTTCTTGGGAAATATCGAGTTCCTGGACATATTCTGCACTCCTGATTTGTAAAGATCCAAAGTGGCTCATGTTTATCATGATGCAGCATTCAAAGATTTTAATATATCTAGTTGGAGGTAATGAACACTGTCAATAAAACACTTGCTAACAATGTAGAGGACCACACTTGTGACACCATTCTTGGAAGCTAGGGATGAATTTTGAACATATCATTGAGTATTTCTGTAGTTTACTATCCTCTCCAAGTGAGTGTTTGTTTATCTCCTTGTCATTATTTTTTATATTAACGTATGTCACTATTAGCCAGCACATTTATTTACTTAATGACTCTATGGCATTATGAATTTGAAAGAGTAGCAAACATTACTTTTTGTGAGTGTTGATCAGATCTCCTCGGAGCACCTGCCAATGAGTGAGATGACCAAGTGCTGTGATGAGCATGACATATGTTATGACACTTGCAACCAAGCCAAAGAACATTGTGACTACGAGTTCAAGAATTGCCTTTATAAGATCTGCGATAAATATGAGAAAACTGTTGGAGAAACCGTTGTAAAAAGTTAGTACAGAATTTTGTTATTAAAGTTATATGGCCTTTCACTCATAGAGCTACTCATCAGTAATTGGACTGGTTAGTGATTGAAGTCCCAAACTGGTCAGTTACTGATTTTTACTTAAAATTTTGCACACAGTGCTATGCAAAAGTGGCAGCATTTCAATCAGTTTTGTACTTTTTAGCTGCAAGCACCATCTTAGGTCTTCTAGAATATTCAATATTTATTAATATAATGTCAAGTGATTCAAGGGGTGAGAAGGATTTGGTTCTCTATTATTATTATGGATATAAGACACTTAACCAATCAGAGAAGATTTTGTATTCATCCACACATCGAAACGATTCTACACAGTAGACTAATAATAATAATAATAATAATAATAATAATAATAATAATAATAATAATAATAATAATAATAATATTAACACACTTTTTGTCAAAACAAGGACTGCAACAAACTGATGCAAAATTTATACTGTCAAAAGAAATCTACTTGAATAGTACATTAAATGTTCAATAATAATTATTGTTTTTGTATCTGAGATAGGCCAGTGACTAGCATGTTGAGTTTTCAGAAGCTTATCACGGACATGTTGTAAACCAGTTAGCAAACATTAGCCCTGTGGGTTGACTGCTTTTAAAATACATTGGTGGTGATGCTCACGCTACTAATTGGTACTTTTAAGTCTTATTTGATTAGCTCTGTGAGTGAAAGGTCTTAGTGGTGTGAGTACTTGAAATATGGTTTTTGACTCATACATAATTTTATGCCAAATATGTCCTTTAATTTTTATAATTCTCATTTGAATAATATATGGTTTGAATGAATTTTGAAAATTTCCTTCATTGGTGAGCACACTGATTAAATTCAAGGTTGTTTAGTTTCCAGGTTTTAAAGAGTTCAGGGTTTGAATCATTGCCCAGGTTATGAGGGTGGTTGCTTTTCCTAAATTGGTTCTCATTCTTACTCCACACATGGTATATTTCCTATAAATTCTACCTTTATCATATCTACTCCATTAGGCTGACACAATGTGTATTAATCTGAACGGGCAGTAAGACTCTGAGCAATTTATTTTGAAAAATTGCATTCTTGCACTTCATCATTATCATGAACTTTTTCCAGGCTTTTGCCGGATCTGTTTAGTAAAATGCCTCCATATCCCCACTCTTCCTCCTGCACTCTCTTCCACTCTCCTCTCACTTGCACATTTGCTATCTGTTCCTTCCATATCTTCTTTGGTCTCGTTTGTTGTCTCTCCACTACATACCTCATTCCATTCATATTCTTGGAATCCTCTCCCCTTCCATCCTCATCATGTGTCCATACTATCTCATCCTAGCTTCCTCTACTATCTCGTGTACCCCAACTCCAGGCCTTACATCTTCATTCCTTATCTTATATCTTCTTGT
The DNA here is from genome assembly GCA_902151425.1 of Timema shepardi. Lineage (NCBI taxonomy): Eukaryota > Metazoa > Arthropoda > Insecta > Phasmatodea > Timematidae > Timema > Timema shepardi. The sequence continues at coordinate 173,974 of CABFVX010001119.1, forward strand.
GACAGCTAGTATACTCCTCAAAAACTTAATTCTCAAGGCCTCCACTTTCCTTGTTTCTCTTTTTTCTAAAGTCCGAGTTCCTGTTGCTGGATATGAAGTATGTTCTATACAGCACTTCCTTACACTTTAGGGGCACTTTTCTTTTCCATATTAGGTCTCTTACACACCTGAAGAAAATCACTTCCTGCTATCCTCCTCTCACTATATCTTCTCTGCTGCCCCCTTTTGCCTCAATCACACTACCCAAGTACTTCACGCTTTCACTTGCACTTATGACTGCTTAATAGAACCATGAAAAATTCATAAATGTTAAAATCTAAGTGTTGATTCGCTATATTGTTTGTTTTAGCCTGCAAAGCTGCTGCTAAGATGCTATTTACAGGCACAATAACTCTGGGCTGCAAGTCTTACTTGGACAGTCAGAAGCAGGCATGCTACTGCACACCCAACAGAAAAAAGTTTTCCTATCCAGGAGGGGAGCTTTAGAAGTTCAAGACAACGTACCAACCATATCTATAACTGCAGCTTTAGTAAAATAATATCTCAGGAGAAGTCTTAACTGAAGCCTATAAATAACTTTTGAATTAAATTTGCATGCTCATGCGTAAAACTACTTTTCAATATTTTTAATTGTTCTATTTATTATTTAAAACCTAACAAAGAATTTACACTGATTCAGGCATAGTATCTTTACATGATTTATTTATTTAATATCCAAAACATACCTACTTCAGGTCAGACAAATTGAATTAGACTTGTATAGTTAAGATAAAGTATTATGAAACTAACATCTACTGTAACTTTGTCTATTTATTATAACTTTAGTGTTATTCATCTACAGACTTACATCTTAGAATTGAAATACATACTTAAAAGCCATTAGCAATCTAAAATGATTAGTGAGGTTATACATTTAGTAGGTTTACTTACATAACTTTAAACACAATCAACAATGCAAATAATAGAATTTTAAAAAAGTACTAATTTTCTTACTTAACTCAAGCATAAAAATATGTTTGTATTGACTGTACATTAATTTTTGTAAACATAAGTCTGGACAGTTATTAGGGGCGGTGTGCAAGAATGTTAGTGAATGCTTAGTGGACTGTTAGTGTGGTCTCAAGCACACTCTTGGTCCACCTTTTAACCTATGATGTTGCAAGCACACCCATGCTAGTGTCCACTTAGTGAAGTTCCTGCATACAGCCTTAGGTCTTTAATTTAACTTAGGTTGTATAAATGTATAATGTGCTACAACTTTAGGATAGTATTTTTCACTTGGAAAAGTACATTATATGTAATGTCAAATTAATCATAAAACATGAATCTCTCTAGTAGTATTATATGAATTGAAAAAAAAATACATATTTTATTATATTTTTGGAATATACAAAAATAAGAATAAATTTTGAAATACTTCATTACTACAGTGATTTCAAATACCAATATGTAGCTTTTTAAAAACATAATCTATCAGCTCATGATATCTATTTTTTTTTCAAGTTAATATGTATAAGTGTTAACTAAATATTGGATTGTTATTTAGTCATGAATTTGTTATTGTACATAATTGGTATGTCTTGCCATTTCAATATATGTTTTGTTTGTGATATCAAGGTATTAGTTCCTTCACCGATGTAATTAAAGGTTGTTGGGTTAAATGAGAAAAGTCTATTGAAGATTAGTTGTGAGAAAATGGAATTTTAATACTTATAGTTCTAGGATGACAATAAACTTAACATTCATAGTCCAAAGGAAGTGTAGATTCTGATCCCATTAAGTGCGGAAGTTTTGAAACTCTGGGAATATGTACAATTCGATGTCATGAATGAAATACAAAATCCAATTGCAGCCATCTTGAAAAAATGGCACCCAAAATAGTTTTTTTTTTCACATATCTCGCTTTGGGTGTGTCATACAGAAAGAATGGTTAGTATAAAATTAAAACATTCAATTTTCTACAAAATATATTGTATACATATTTTCCTAAAATAAATAGTCTTGGCGCAGTAGCCAAGTGAAGTCAAGCATTATTTTAAAAATTCTCGTTTTTCACAATTATTTCATTGCATGTTTTATGGACATATATTTTTGTGCTTGGAGACACCATTTATTTTTCTATATAAAAAGCCTCAAAAAATAAACTTTTGACAATCAGTACCCAAAGCTGTTAGGAGATCTAAAAGGTCTACAGTTTCTCCAACAATTATTACAGAATCAAACTTTGAGGCCAATTCGATTCCTGTATTCCCAATAAGAGTGTCAGCATCTTCTTCTGCTTGCTTGACAAATAAATTGGAGTCTTTGAATGTTTTTTAACACAGAGATAAGCCGACATTTATTTGTCTCATTCGATAAGAATTTCGTTTGAGAAACAGTAGGAATCATGGACTCAACAATTAGCACATTTGCTGTAAATTGTTTTCTTGATCTCCGAGAACGCTCAAAAATGTTTGTGCTGCTTTTCGTTACATCCACTGAGTATTCATCAAAAACAACGACAGAAGTCGATTTGTAGTGCCTACGAACAAACGCAACATAATTCATGCAAATGGCAAGAAATGTATTGTTGCAGTTCCACACCACTCTATGCAGCAAATATCCACCATCTATGATATAGATGGAGGGCCCGAAATCGATATTTTCCGTGATTGGCAGAAATTCTCTATACATTGCTGACTTTGTAGTTTTACTCATTCCTTCATCACAGAACAATGAGAGGGGGAATAAAGCAAGTTCGTATTGCAGATGATCCTTAAGATCCCCCTCTGATTGTATGGTGATGCAAATCCTCTGAAAAATAAGTAGCGGATTAATGGGCATCACAGAATTCTGTATTTTCACGCCGGGATTGATGACTCCAAGAGGAAGAACTCTTTCCCCACGTTTGATCATTACATTGTTAAAATTGTTGCCAATAATTTTCGTTATTAAAGTTTGTCCAATTTACCGAGACATGTGGCAGTTGATGGTTTCATCGCCAACAATTCCACTGTAAATAGATATGATGTCATTGAGCTGTGGTAACTGAGGATGTTGTGAAAGCCAGCTAAGTAATTTCTTTACACCTGTAGAGTCCTGACAAATACGTGGATTTCTCGCGTCTGCATACTGCACCAAAGCTACATAAAAAACATTGCAGGCATCTTGAATCTCACTGCAAACATTTTAGAGAAACACCATACTCAATGTCTACGTTGTTAAAACACGGTCAGTGATTCCACGTCCATGTGTGAGGCCGCCATTACTTTTCATTTACCTCATGAGCGTTTATTCAATTGTCATGTCACTCCATATACCGGACCAAAACTTATCAGAGTTTATTATTGTGAAAAATCGTTAAGTTGTAAATTGGTCATATTCACAAGGAGACATTTTTTCTTTCAAATCAAGCATATCCTGCAGATAGAGGTGGCAGAATTTCACATAGTGAACGTGATCACTGGCATGAAAAAGGGCAGCATTTTTTGAACAGTTTCACGATGTAGTTTCCAATTACCCATTCTTTCAGCTTCAATTAATTGCTTTATCAAAGCAACCATGCGAAAGTATTGTATCCAAAGTTTCGCAGTGGGGCCATTACCTTCCAATATAGTAAGCCTGTTTTTGAAGTTTTTTATTATCGTTTTAAAGATGGTGTAATGTATACTTTTGTAAAACTTTAGATTATGGTTATTCTCCCTCTCTCTATTAATAAATATACTTCTCATATTTATTAGTTTATCTTTGATATGATTTATATTCACTGTGTTGTAAATTTGAATCGAGCATGTCTTCAATCTCCGCTAAAATGCGTGGTGGAGATTGTTTTCTCTGTCGCGAATGCACAGTTTTTGTTAGTGGTTTTCTTTTGTTTTTGTATGTGTCCCTGTTGCGACTCCAGTCTGGTCTCGCGATATAGGTAGCCGCCATGTTCTTTTTTGTTTTTCTTTTTTCGGAGTGCTCTACCATGAACAGGACATTACAATGGGAGCATCCCAAATATTAATTTTAAAACACAGATTTATAAAGACAGCCAACATATTTTCGTTCCTATGCCATCTTGGTGAGTGGTTTTAATTGTATGGTTATAAAACTTGAATCTTTATGAATATGTTTTTCAATTATGTCGTTTAAAGTGTAGTTAAAGAAGTAAATAAATAAACATATCTTGTAATAAAACAAATAAAAGATGTTTGTAGTTAAACATAATTGTACATTACAATTGGTGCCTAACTCGCGGCAAGACTTTTGGACTTCGCACGACTGCCAAATATACTTTGGGTTGTATGTTGTTGTTGTATTGTCTTACCAACTTGCGGATTAAAACTTTAAATAATTGGACGGGACAATCGAGGTCAACTTAAAATCCACACCCAAGTGTACAGTGCAACGTGTGAAAGCCGATCAAAGTTATCTTACAGCGTGCTCTGCCACAAGGACAAAAGGACACTTCATACGACAACAAGGACGTTTGACCACGTGAAGGACACTTCAACTAAGTACACTTATGTGAAAGGATTCAACGTGAGGACACTTTTACAGAAGGACACATCAGTAGAAGGATCCAACACGATAACTTGAGGATTCGACAAAAGGACATTAAGAACAATAACGTCTACATATATTCAACTTGAGACAACTTTGGAGGCAGTAAGGGTGAGAAAAAAAAATATTTTCAGGAACCCAGAATCCAAGACCATCTACCAGAATTTATGTATGGTGTTATGTTAGACGTAAATTTTTTTCAGATTCAGAGTTTAAGACAATTATACTTCGTTTTAGATTATCAACACATTAAACTCGTATAGCTTACATGTTACACTAAAAACTATAATCCAAAATAAACACTACTAGGTCTACACTTGGTTCTCTTTTAGTGTAAACATAATTTTGAACAAAATTACAGGTGCTAAAAAAAAACCCCACCACCAGACTCCTATGTTTAGATTTTTCTTTTTCAGATAAACATTTGTCTCACGTGTTACACAACAGCAAAGGTTTAAATATATATATAATAAGAATAATAAATAAACACTATTACACTTCATGTTTCTGTCACAACAATTTCAATTCAAATTGCTACACAAAAAGCAATGTCGATTTACTTTACATACAATACGCATTAATGAATAACATTGAAAACAACAGTATCTATGTTTATCACACGGCACAATTTCACTTGGTTATATGTTACATACAATGCGTTAGTGTTAAAGTCTAAGCAAAACTAGATGCCATATATCATATATTGTGAATTTCAGGTAAATGTTTATTGTGTATTTTAACAACTACATTTGAAGTTCATGAACAAGTTAAATAAGATTTGGTATAAATTGGTATTATTTATACACCCAACAACAGAACTAATAAATAACACTTGTATTATGTACTTGTGAGCTGGCGGTCTAGGGGTAAGGTGTCAGACTTCTGTGCTGGCGGCCGAGGTTCAATCCTCGGTCCCGGCACAGATTTATCTGATTACCAAACCCTTCCTTCACCTCTGACAAGACATCTTGTGAATGTGGGGAAAGCCAGGCCTCCACCGTGGTTCGGATTCCACGTTAAACTGTAGGTCCTCCATTTCATCTCACAATCACCCTACCATTACACATTAGCATAAGTGCATATAACTCGAACAGGTAGTAAGACGCGGTGATAATAATAATAATATACTTGTGTAGTCAAAACAAGAACACAATGTTGGTTCGGGAGAGTGATGCTGAAAGCCAAATGGAGTTTAAGGGTTTGAAGGGAATGTGAACAAACAAGCTAGGATGGATTATTTGAACAGTGATAGAAGAAATAGATTAACGATTGATGACTTCACAGGAGATAGTAGTGATGAGGATAGTGCCACAGTGGTAGTAGGCCAAGGTGGATTAGTTGAGATGGCTAATGCCTGTGGGAAATGAAATTTTACCTGCCAAAGCTGGAACAAGTCAAGTAGTAGAGTTAGGTAATCAAAGTTAGAAATGGAAGTAGGACTAGCTATTGATAATAATAAGAGTGATGTTCAACTTCTAGTGGAAAACCATATCTTGCCCACAGGAGCTGACTGTGGAAGCTAATCAAATTACTGGTAGAGTTATAAGGTGTGATTGTTGTCAAATTACCTGTAGAAATTTATCACCGACCGAGTGGGTTTGAATTGGATGGGAAATTGGTGGGGGAAAGGCGTGAGATAGAAGTAGGCCTAATTTTACCAAGCGTCCCCTCCGAATCCTTAAAAAAAAAACAGTCATGAGATGCTGTGGCTGTGCGCAATAATGTTATCTGAGTTTTAAGAAATTCACTCATAATTTGAGAAAGCAAATTTGAACTTAAACTCAAAATCTATGGAGGTTAAGGAAGAGGTTAGGGAAGTCATCCACAGGCTGTAAAAAATTGATTTAACTTTGAGTAAGAGAATTGATAACGCTAGCACTGAGATAGTGACCCAAGGCCAATATCACAAAACCTTGATACTCGAGAGTAGTCAGAAACTTAAAGGGGAGATATATCAAATAAATCAAAGCTTAATTTCAAGGTTTGAAGCAGGGCAGATATCAGTAGAAAAGAGAATACAAGAAAGCATTAAGGTATGTGAGAATAGATTCAGTACCGTACAAATGGAGGGTGTTCAGTTAGGATGAGCCAAGGAGAACATCACAACACAACTGACTAAAGTAGATGAGAGGTTGGTGGTGTCTGAGGTTAGGCAAGGTCATTTAGAAAAGGAGTAGGAACTGCTAAGAAATACCCAATTCAAGATCCTGAAGGAAGTAAATACTCATAAGGAACAGGCTGGAAAATTAAATCGGGAGGTTAAGAAAAGATTTGTTTTAGTAGAATACAAAGTAGTAGAAATAGACTGGCAGATCACTCAAGTGACGACGAATGCAGGGGCAGATAAGCAGAATTTTGAAAAGGACATTGATGGCGTCAAATTAGCCACAGAAGCGCAAAAAGATATGAGTCAAAATTGAATTACGTCTCAGATTAGTAAAGTCAGAAAGGAATGTAGACAGAATGGATGTCATGGCACGGGCCTAAAAGACAAATATGAGGACACTGTAGCACAGTTAAGCAATCGAATTGAGGAATTAACTGTAAGAATGAGACAGGCTGAGGTTGCTGGTAGTCATAAGTTAAGTGGGACTAGGTTCGGAATTGATACCAAGAAGTTTGTGATATAACCATGTCTCTAATCCCCAAATACAATGGGAAAATGGGGAGTATTTCCACAGCCCAGTACATAAAAAAAATAGATAAATCATTAAAGGGTGGACATTTTTGAAACAAGAAGAAATCGAATTGCTGATGGTAAATTTGGAAGGAGAGTGGGAGGCGTATGAAGTGGCAAAGGAGATGTTCTTAAAAAAGTATTGGTCGCAGGACGATTTCCTCCAGTACATTTTTAACGTAAAATACCATCCCAAATTAGGTTCGATGGGTGAATATTTTGGCCATCTGGTGACTCAAACTGAGTATCTAGAATGTCCAATGGGAGAGTAGAGGTTTATGGGACATCTAGCTCGCCATTCCCTTCAAAACGTGCAAGATACCTTAATGATTGTGAATAAAGGAAATTTGAAGGGCATTGAATAAGTGCTAATAGGGTTCGACAATAGATGGAAAGAGATAGGGAGGTAGAACAGCGTAATGTGCAGATCAGAGCGAGTGTTGACATATCTTGACAGGGACTATTTCCACCACACCATGGGAGAGGGGAGGTTCAGAACAGGAACCAACCGTCCTCTCATAATTCAGAACAAGGCAGACCCAATCAGTCACAGCAACAGTGTCAGAGGGACAGAAAGTATAGGTCTAGGAATCGACATAACCCTTCTAGGACAAATAACCAAGGAAGTAGAAATAATAATTGGCCAAACCAAAGAAATGACCACCCTAACCTAGCACAAACCCACTGTGAGAGTGCAAAATCTGCAACCTGAGATAAGAAACCGTACACATTTGGATGCAGGTGTTAGCGAGTCAGAAAACTTGAAGGCAACTATGCAATGGTCCGGGCATGGGAAGTAGTATGAGCAAGAAACGGACTATGGAGCAGTTAACCCATTTAGAGTATATGAACCAATATGTAACATTACAAGACAGTCCCAAAGAAGACTTGTTACATGAGGGAAATAAAAAAATTGAGCTCGGTAGAGTTATATCGCCAGATATACAGGGGAGAGTAGGCAATTTTGCAGTAGAGTTATTGATAAATACTGGCTCAGAAATAACTGCATAATCTCAAGAGTATATTATGAGCAAATAAAAGAAAATAATCCGGAAATGAAACTTCTTGTATTGCCTGTGAGTAATGTTGTGATAAGAGGGG
>CABFVX010001120.1:0-22757 GCA_902151425.1 Timema shepardi
ACAGAGTCGTCTTTCTAGATAATATAAATACCTTTCCATTGGTGAAAGCCGATTTCAAATCCATAGAACGGTTTTGTCACAATCTTATATTTAGTTTTACCATGTAAACAAGTGTTGACCGGCCTCTTATGGAGTTTGAAAAAACTTCAGTGTAGACAACATTATTTGTTACAATTTCGCCTGGTGGCAAAACATTCTACTCGCTGCCTTCTCGTTACTTGATAAAGTTCTTTAATCCGTTAAAAGGCCGAGAACAGCTCATAGCGAAGTTAGGTTATCCGCGTGAGAATAATGGATTCGGTATATAAATTCCAACTGAAACAAGACTCTGATTGTCATGGTGAAAGCGAGAGCTACAGGGATCTGAGATCGATGGAATTAGAACGAGACGACTTCGAATGACGAATAAAACTCTATTCGAGGTATGCTTATGCGATCGCACGTCGAAGCTGCGGTGAGAATTTTGCAGTCAGTGCTGTAAGTGTTCATTTAAATGACCTCCATTCTCGTTCCTTTGACGAGTCCTCTTGTAATGTCTAGATTCCTCAAAAGAATGGCAACTGAGTTGAATTTAAGTTTCAATTTTGTTTTGACCGTCTCTTCAAAGATGATTGTTCTTGATAGAGTTCAATGATTACTGATCGACCTCTATAGGGCTTGTCTGAAATTGTCTGCCTAAATTTTCCATATATATGAAAATTTACCTTCAAAAGGTAGGCCAACTGGTGTGAGGTCCCTAAGAAGATGGTCAACAATAGTGAAAGCAAGCGAAGGAACCATGCTTACTTCATCTAATGATAAACTCTCAGTTTCTAAGCTATTGAACGTGTGCTAACTGTTCAATGACGTCAGGCACGGACAATTTCAAAAGGGGAACTGGAAGCTTTAACATGTTGTGTATGGTTCGAGTCTTCGATGAGACTCATAGCAATCCCAGTGTAACAAACTGCAAGTCATTCTCGGGTTTGGATTCGCATGAATGCTCGGTGTGTACCTTTTAAGAATGTCTTCCAGCATCCTGCTGTCCTGCTATTGCGCCACGATAGAACATCCGTAATTGGATGTTGTGATTAGAGCTAAAAGCTGTTACAACATTTTCTATAATTATTTGCTGCTTAGGTTTCACCTGTGAGTAATTCTATTCAAAGATAAGAGCGTATTACTCCTGATATATAACTTTAATAGGCGTTATGGAATTATTCTAGACTGGAATCCTGTTCATTGACACAAGGTGCTGTGAATGAGGAGGATGTCATCAATTTCAATCAGGGACTCATTGAAAGCCTCTTCAGTTGAATTAGTGTTGAGGAGATAATCCTTAGACGCATTGGTCTTGAAATACTCCCACAGTTACAGCGAGTCAGATGACCAGATCGGAGCAACAATAAAAGCAAATCATGAATATGTTTAAGAGGAATGGATTCCAGTGCTTCACTCAAGGCCAGTTTGTATTGGTTATCTGACTCTGCAAGTCCTCGACCAATTCCTGGCCCTTTGAATTTCAGGAAGGTTTCCGACTGAAGGAATTTGAGGTCTTGGAAGCAAGTTTATCCTCGAACGTGAAGAGGTAAAAGTCGGGTATAGAAAAGTTCGACGTCATTAGGGTTAAATGTGTAGAGGCGAGAAATTACCCATGCTTCTAGGCTGGTTGTTTTTGGATTCCAATTCTTCCTGCGACTATCCCACATGTAGTGTGTTATTGAATTTTGGTATAAATACACTGTCTTGTGGATTCAGCGCTCCAATTGAGTTTGAATCATGCTAGAATTTTCGTGTATTTCAGTTCAGCCACGAATGCTATCTCATTTCCGAAACAGGAGACTTGAGGTTGGAGGTTCTCGCGGTGGCAGTGCAGCTTTATTACAGTTGCTGACTGGTAGTGCATTTCTAATTTGAAGATTCTACATGCAGCTACAGCTGATCCAACGTATCGAGCGTCGACTAATAACTGAATTTCATCATAATTATCACGTACTCTCCTACACAAGCATGACGGCGCATGCGTCATAACTCTTATAGATGTATTTATAGATGTATTTGACGCTCTTAATTGTGATGCACACTTCAACGTTGATGTAAGCTTGAGAGTTAAGACTTAGATATGTTAATCTAGAAAATGGCAAATTTAAGTTCAAGAGTTAAATTGTTATTAAAGTGGATAATATATGTGATGTTGAAAAACAATAAAAAATAAAAATATTCAGTAAGTTTTTAGAGTAACATTGTACATAATATGAACAATTAGAGAAAATTAAAAGGCCTCATCAACTTATAAAATGGTCAAATAAGTTGATGAATAGTCTAAAACATAGGTTAACACATTAGAATATTAATACAAAAATATATAACAGACAATATAGCGTGATATGAACATAGACATTAAGGTCAATACTTTTGTGTTTCAGCTTGTGGTGCTCACGCTTTGTTTCAGCTCACTTTATTTACTACGCGAGCCTCTTGTGCTTGCGACTTCTTCGAGAAGTGATGTGAGGCACCTTAAAATTACCTGCTTTCACCATTTAGTAGATCTATACCATTTCCGCATAGAGAATCTTTATAATCAATGAATTTTTTATTAAATTATCTTAATCACAATATCCAGCAAATCCAAGTGGAACTACTTTTATTTGTGTATTAAAACAAACAATGAAGATATTTTCAGTGATCTTCAAATACAACAAACACTACATGAAAAACAAAACAATAAAGAAACAAACTTTCCATATATTCCAAGACCACCTCTATATATGTTAGACTCGCCAAGTACAACAATCACTCCATGAATAAATAGATTAAAAATTAATATATTCCATCATCTCTATTCTTGTTGCAGTGCATATTTAAATCACAAATACAACTAAAGAAGGCAACCTCGATGACTTTGTTAATGATTACTAGGTCCCGATTTTCAAAATTGTATAATAAATTCTTACATAGGAATATATATAAATACATTTTTTCGTAAGATATTTAAAAGATAAACGAAAATTCCATTAATTTAATGACAGGTAACCCCAACAGAAGATAGGTCCCCAAGACCCAGTCATCCCGGAGATGTGTCCAAGAGGAAAGAGGGGCTGTAGAGGAGTGGGGGAATTTTTCCATAGTTGCGTCTGGGGGATGAAGGGGGACTGGAGGGGTTTAAGGGGGAATCTTTTCGAATTAGGTCTCAAGTGGTACGTATCTGGGGAGGGAGGGAGTTGGGGGGAATTTGTTCATGTGAGGTTTCAAGGAGCGCCCCCATGCCCTTGAATATGGGCCCCAAAGCCCTAATGGTTCCGAAGATGCATCTGGGGATGTAGTGATACTGTAGGGGTTGGAGGGGCTGGCAAGAGGATTTTTTTTTCTGGATAAGGTCTCAAGCGGCACCCCCACCCGAAGATGGGTCCAATAACCCAAGCAGTTCTCAGGAGAGGGAGAGGGGGAGGCGGAAGGGCTGACCTTTTTGATTTCCCGTAGAAACGGTTGGAATTTATTTTGTGATCATCATTTAGATGTATAACTAGTTCGTTTGTATGTCCTGTGTGTGTGTGTGTTTGTAAAACAAACATTTGTATAATTGAATGGAACTATGAAAAAAAAAGTATTAACTACAAAGAATAGTGGTTCAGAGTATCACATAAATACTATTTTAGTATGCTAGCTTTGACTAAAATTCATGTAAGCAAACCTACTTTATACATTTTGCAAATAGTCCAAAACATAATTTGTAGCTCTTTAGTCTCTATAACAATGAAAAGAGATTAAATAAGTATGCACATTGATACATTTGGTTTACAAGATCGTTCCATATTTTCTATTTAACTAATTATTTTCTTACAGATGTGAACAATGCGGCAAGGTTTTGGTGAGGCGTCGAGATCTGGAAAGACATATCAAATCTCGCCATTCACCTCCTCCTGGACTATCTGATCCCAATCTATCTGGTTCCAGTGCAACACAAACCTCTGGACTCTACTCGACTTTGACACATCGTTAAACTAAGTGCCATATTTGCCATGAGATATAGTTTTAAACATTCATTCAAGATCATCACAAATGTATACCAATTATAGTATCAGCCAAGATAGCTTTCATCCCGCACCATTACCTAAACATTAGCATGTTGGTCGCAGATGTAGTTATGTTTATTGCACAGTGCAATTTGATTATTTTAATTAAATTTGTAGTTAACATATGTGTGTTTGCATTAGGTGTATGAAACCTCAGACCATGTGTATGTACATCATTCAATTAAATTAAATCTAGTTGAAAAATTAATCTTTGTTTTTACTTTGTCATATAATCATTATGCTTCAAATACTGGACTGTTTTTTTTAAAGATGAATGGTGCTGAAATGTGTTAAAACCCTATTGGGCCGACCTCGGCGGTCTTAGGGTAAAATGCTTGACTTAGGATCCATTGTTTGTCGGTTCAAGCCCAGCCAAGGTTTCAGATTTAACTTTAACAAGCGATAAAAAATCTAAAGAAAAACTTACTTCGAAAGAGAAGTGAAGCCATTGGTTCAATGTCAATAGTGGCATGTAGAAGAACCCTGAAAGATATGTAAAAACACCTTTCCCAACAAAATTGTTAAGCCCTTTCGCTCTCGCTCATAGAAATGCTTGTGTGTTGATATAATCGGTTGGTTCAGAAAGTGCACGTTAAATACTTAAATAAATAACAACTTTATTAGAAGGTATAGATTAATGTTATATTATTTATTCGAATATAAACAACGTTTTTAGTTAGGCCTATATATTTTGTATCACATTAAAATTAACTACTTTATTGCACTCCTTTCAAAGATATTATTCAAAGATATTATTCAAAGAGTAGTAGTTCTGAATATACCAAACAAAATGGTTTTGAATCATGAAATATAGTAAAGAAAAACTGTCCTTCCCTTACCGTAGTTTCACACGAATTTCCATAATATTCTAATGTTAAAAACACTAATTTGTTAGACCACTTATTGTACTATCCATTCTTATTTAATGAACAAAGATAGCTGCTCGAACAATTATATTATAGTCAGCGGGAATAATTAAATTTTGAAAACAGCTTCATTTAACACCTTCCAAAATATTCAATGTATACTTCAGTAAATACACAAGAGTAAATTACATAAAAACCCATTTTTGTATTGCGTCGGTCAAATAGAGCACTTGCATTTAGAAAAATCAGCTTTATCTGATGGAGAATTTCACTTATTTAAGTTAATTTAGTGTATTATATGTATTTTAGTTATCTATAATCGATATAATTTTCCCCCTTTTTTTAAAAAAAAAGTCTGAATAATATATATTTATTATTCAAAAACTTTTTTAACTTGCATTGAGTGAGCATTAACAGGTTGAACCTTTAAAAAATGAATGTGTATACAGGAAATAACTCTCCTGCACTGAAAAACAAAAGTATTAAGTCAAATAAAAATACAGATATTGTGTTTATATCAAATACTGTACTCACAAATGCATTTAAGAAAAAAAATTAAATATTAAGAGCTAATGGGCTTATCTAGTACATTTAAGGGTTCGGCCAGACTGGCAAACAACTGAGTGGCCAAACTTGTGAGCAAGCGCATAATTAGCAAACAGACTGATCCTAGTTAATTATAGAAAATGTCTCTGTCAAATAAACTAGGTACATCTCTTAGGCGGGGAGGGAGGGAGTCAAGTAGCCAGTGACGAAATGATTCTGTAACAATGCAAATATTTTTATGTCCTGAAGTGTTTCAAAATCAGATTAGCCGCACAAGTGGTGGATTGGTGCGTTTAACTCAATAGCTGTTGACTGAAGGGCAAAGGTTCGAATCTTGGCTCAGTGAGCTGAGGGTGGTTTTAGCAACAGATTTATTGTTATGGTTTTTCCATACTCTCTCCAAGCTAATGGTGATTCTTATTTGTAAAGGCTTTCTTTGGTTATAATATTGAAGTATTTTAACATATCGGGTTTACATATATATACATCATATTATTTATGGTCTTCCTAATTAGATTAGGCCATTAGTAGCAAGTGTGCTAACCCTAACAATAATAGAAAAAAGTCAAATATCATGTGAAACTAATTAGTTTTCCTAGTACTCATTGAACCAACATACAATAATAATATTTCCTAGTGCATGTAAACTAAACTGTACCGGCTCAAGCAGACACGCTTGAAAAATAGAACACGTTCTATCTTACAAGTGCGCATACTTGGTCGCTCGCTCGCCCTCTACAGTCTGGCCACCTCTCATTACAACCAATGTTTTCTATTTTATATTTTAGTCGCTCGTGCGCTCGCTCATCCAGTCTGGCTGTCCCCTAAGAGGTGAATGGGATGATTTAATTCTTTAATTTATAGAACAATTATTTAAAATAAGAGATTAAATCCAAAACAATTCATAAAAATAATATAGGGATCCAGAACCAAATATGATGGGTAAATTTATAGTAAGATGATGCATCATCAGTGTTGCTAACTGGAAATAAAATGAATTGTTGACCTATAAATAAATTCAGAATCTAAAAACAAAGCTCAGAACTTCAAGAGCGTGGACGTAAACATATGTAGAACTAAGAATCAGTCATAATAGGTTTAATTTACTACTATATGGAAACTAAAACAGAATTTTAAAATGTTGTTTTGATTACATAACAAGACCATCAGAGTTATATTGTTCTCATCATATGTAGTGGCCATTATTATTTATTTGAGGTATTTAAGAGAGATGGACCAACTCCACTATTTTATGAAACCGAATCTTGGGAAAAATTATGACCATAAGAGTAAGATTAGAGTGAGATTAGAAAATCATTTAGATCGGTAGACAGGTAGATCGGAGTTCAATCTCAGTCGGCTGCACCGAGAGCAGTTTTTCCTAAATGATTTTCTAATCTCACTACACGCAAATGTGGATGCACTTCTTCCAAACTAAACCTTCTTCCCCTCTATCACATTAGCGTAATTAGTAGATATGCGTATAGACTGAACACGTAGTAAGACGTGGTGCTAAAAAAACCTGACGTGTTGATGGTGCTAACCTAAAACATTGTTATGGACTGTAACTTATCAATAAATACAGCACTAACGATTTTTCTTGCTAAATGAGCTGCACTAACAATTTTTTTTGTTTACTGAGCAACACTAACTTAGCACTAACGATTTCATTAGGTTTTGTCATTAGTGCTTGACCGTCAGATGGATGGGCGGGGCCAGGTTGAAGTCAATTTAGCCCCGCCAGACCGTTTTGACATATAGCTTCCACAAGAATGTAGCACTAACGAATTTTTTATGTTCAATGAGCAGCACTAACGTATCACTAACGATTGCCTCGGGTTTTTGTCTTTAGTGCCGCAACATAAGATTGTGAACGGGGCCAGGTTGACGTCAACTTGGCCCCGCCCAATGATTTTGGCTTATAGCTTCAACAAAAATATAGCACTAACGAATTTTTTATTTCTATGACCAGCACTAACGTAGCACTAACGATTGCCTCGGGTTTTGTCGTTAGAACGTATCACTAACGATTGCCTCGGGTTTTTGTCTTTAGTGCCGCAACATAAGATGGTGAACGGGGCCAGGTTGACGTCAACTTGGCTGCGCCCAATGATTTTGTCTTATAGCTTCCATAAAAATGTAGCACTAACGAAATTTTTGTGTTCAATGACCAGCACTAACGTAGCACTAACGATTGCCTCGGGTTTTGTCATTAGTGCCGCAACATAAGATGGTGGGCGGGGGCAGGTTGACGTCAACTTGATCCCACCCCATAATTTTGGCTTATAGCTTCCACAAAAATGTAGCACTAACGATTGCCTCGGGTTTTGTCGTTAGTGCCGCAACATAAGATGGTGGGCGGGGGCAGGTTGACGTCAACTTGGCCCCACCCCATGATTTTGGCTTATAGCTTCCACAAAAATGTAGCATTAACGAAATGTTTGTGTTCAATGACCAGCACTAACGTAGAACTAACGACTGCCTTGGGATTTGTCGTTAGTGCCGCAACATAAGATGGTGGGCGGGGGCAGGTTGACGTCAACTTGACCCCACCCCATGATTTTGGCTTATAGCTTCCACAAAAATGTAGCACTAACGAAATTTTTGTGTTCAATGACCAGCACTAACGTAGAACTAACGACTGCCTTGTGATTTGTCGTTAGTGCTTCACTATAAGATTGTGGGCGGGGCCAGGTTGACGTCAACTTGGCCCCGCCCAATGATTTTGCCTTATAGCTTCCACAAAAATGTAGCACTAACAAAAATTGTATGTTCAATGACCAGCACTAACGACTGCTTTGGGTTTTGTCGTTAGTGCTTGACTATAAGATAGTGGGCGGGGCCAGGTTGACGTCAACTTGGCCCCGCCCAATGATTTTGTTTTATAGCTTCCACAAAAATGTAGTACTAACAAAATTTTTATGTTCAATGACCAGCAATAACGTAGCACTAACGACCTCTTTGGGTTTTGGTGTTAGTGCTGGACTATAAGCTAGTGGGCGGGGCCAGGTTGACGTCAACTTGGCCCCGCCCAATGATTCTGGCTTATAGCTTCCACAAAACTGTGGCACTAACAAAAAATTTTTTTTCAATAATCAGCACTAACGATTGCACTAGGTCCGGTCGTTAGTTCTTTCATGGGTGGGGCCAAGTTTATACACCTCTAGCCAGTTGAGTTAGAGCATTTGAAAGTGTAAGATGTGTTTTTCACGAGCAGAGAGATTATTCATTTTGGAACATTATTTCAAGGTCAACTCGTACATGGAATGCCAACAATCGTTTGTAGGTCTAGGTATATTTCCCGAATCACGCGTGCTGAATAAATCCACAATATGCCGAATTGATGGCACATAATATAAGTTTTTTCTGTGGGTTGCGTTACTTTTGGATCACCCTGTTTTATTATCATATCTCACTGTCAATACAGGCTACACTGTAGATATTTATATCAATACTTACTATAATTGATTAAAGATGATAAATATAAGCGCGAGAGAAAATGTTCTCACGTTTTCATAGAGGAGTAAGTAGAAACCCTTTGAAAAAAAAAACTCAATACACTCAGCTGTATTTCTAACATTTACCCCTGTCACGGTGAAAACCGGACTGAATAGGCTTGACATTTATACAGCGGGAACACCGCGTCAGATAATTGGAAATAAAAAATTTGGATTTCAAATTACCTCTAATGCAGCTTTAAAAAAGGAAAAAGCATATTTGAATGTTTTTTGAACATAACAAATGTTTGAATGCTGATTTTATCTGTGAAAATTTATGTCAAGCCCAAATTACAAATTAAATGTAATAAAAAAAATTGCTGGAAATATAAGACAAGAAAACCCAACAGTGTCTTCGTTCGCAGATTATGAACCACATGCGAGATAGTTTAGGGGAAGAAATATATCCCTATATAAATATATATTTATATGTATTATACTAGTCTACATTATTATGTATTATGTTAGTATATTATGTATTTACTATCAAATTATCCGTTTAAAAATAAACGTCTTCAAATCATTTTAGAGACCGATTATAATCCGAGAGGCGCATTTAAATTAAGAAATTATAATGTATTTTATTATTATTATTAGCACCACGTCTTACTACCCGTTTGGGTTATACGAACTTACGCTAATGTGTAATGGTAGGGTGATTGTAAGAAAAAATAGAGGACCTACAGTTTAGCGTGAGATCTGAGCCACGGTGGAGGCCTGACATTCCCCACATTCCCAAATTGTGATTGACACACGTCTTGTCAGAGGTGAAGGAAGGGTTTGGCAATCAGATAAATCTATGCTAGAACCAAGGATTGAACCCCGGACCTCCAGCACAGAAGTATGACACCCTACCCCTATACCGCCAGGTCAATGATCATATATTACGGTGGCTCAAATAGGTACTCCAATGTGTAAAACTGCTCCTCTATTGAGAATTTTAATATAAACATCTTTTGTAAATTATTTTTTTTAGTAAACATCCCTGTACTAAAAAAACATGTTGGGGCTTCCGCACAAGAATATTTGGCCCCCGCGTATTTATGCACCACTTGGATTGGTGAGTGAGTACCTGCCTGAATGATTTTAGCTTCCTAAGTCTACTAGACTATGACATTTTTTGACCCTGTTTTTCTGAAACTCCTCCGATCCCTCATTTTGAGAAATTTCTGTCTTAATATATGTCTGCACCTCTAAAGGTTAGGGGCTACGTGTCTACCAAATTACAGCTTCCTAGTTCTTCTGGCCTTTGAAATGTTCGGGACTTTTTTATTAAACCATTTCGGGGCCCCACAATGGGAATTTTGTACTGCATACGCCCGAGTTTTTCAACACTACTTCATTCCATAATGAGATAGCGTGATGGTATATTTAAAATGGTTCCCTGATAAATAGAGAGTACTACAGAAGAAGTCCCGTATCGATCTGTTGAGTAGAGCCTATATTTTGAGTTTGCTGGCATTAGACAGACAGACAATTATTCTAAAAATGTATTACCAGGTATTCTTATCGATTATACTACCCCGAAGAATAGAAAACTCTTCAAAATTCGAATGAGCATACAAATCTTAGAGATTTATTATGTGCATGGATTTATTATCTAAGAAACAAAAATTATTAAGTAAATCGAAAGAATCACTGTATAGTAAGCATCTTATCACACCAAAATAAATAATTGTTCTTTTGATTTAGTATGGTGAAACAAAACTAAATAAACCTAATTCACAAGTGACCACATAAAACGACCGAAAACATACCTAAATTTAAGATATGAGTGAAAGAGCATTTACAGTGGCTTTCCTACGAGAAGTCAATGTTGCAATGAAGATAAAAATAGATGGTTTAAATTTATTATCAAAAAAACAAACTAAATAAGCCTATTTTACACGCAAAACCATATAATAAATTAATAACTCATTTTATATACAAATTCAAGCACGTTAATGCAGCGAATACAAAAAACATAATTTAAATTTGCTATCAAATAAATGAAACTAAATTACACGCAAAAACATAAAATATATAAATATTCAGAGAGATAATAGAGAGACGGACACGGTAGAAAAGATAGCTGAGTTTATTTTGTATATACTTTATATCTCTCTCTTTATTGTTTATGTGGACTAAACGTCAGAATTTTCTATAAATATTTTATGTTGACGGGGAATTCGGTGTGCGAATAGCCGGGTGTGTTAAGGGTGAATATCCAATGTGGCTTACCATTTTCCCTCCACGCAAGTGCTGATACATTTTACATGACCTTTAAATTCGTCTATCTCTATCTTTAACCGTACTATTGTAATTAAATGAGTAATACATATAGTAAATAATAGAGTTTGTATAAAAAATAAAGTAAAAACTAAATATGCCGTATTATTATAGTACTTTATTTCTAAACTTGCTAATTTGTGAAAATAGTCCCCCTATGTTAAGACCCTTCTCATTGGGCATGTGGACTACAGCGTCATAGTTCTCCTGTTACGTCTGTGAGAGAATCCTGGCCGGGTGTTATAAGTATGTTTTTTTTAAATAAATGGCTTTCCGCTCTTTCTTCGCGGAAATTGAGGCACAAATCCTCTAAACTCTCACTTTCCTCAGCCCTACCTTATTTTTGTGTTAAGAGGACTGTATAGTAGAGCAATGAAAAGCGTTGAGGACTTTTAGAAATCCCATATTATTTATGAAGGAATTTGATGTTTTTTAATATGGTTTTCACCAAAATGTATTCGAAAGTTCTGAACACTTAAAAAGTTTTAATTTCAAGTTAAAATTTTTGAAAAGAATTGCCTATAATTTAAATAAAACTGTTAAACCAATCTCATATTATCTTAAAAATGGTATTTGTTACCCTATCAAAATATTAGGAGACTGTATTTGAAAGAGAAAGGCTTGGTCTAGGTTTATAATCTTTTGATTTAATCTCAGATGTACTGTACTTGTTTTCGCGTTAATCTTTGTTAAGTTTAAAAAATAATTTAAGCTATCTAGCTTCTCAGAAACCGGCTTATAATTTCTGCCTATACTTTGTTGAAATCAATATTTAAAATATCAAATCAATTATCAAATAATGCGTGATTTGAAATGTCTGAAACGTGAATCATTGCTTTGGTGGGGAGGTAGGGAGCGCAACAATAGACCAGGGTCTTTCAGTTTTTGATGCAAATCTTTTTTTTGTCAAAACAAATAAAATATTGCATCAGTACAAACATATAATTTAATTTTCTTCACATGGTGACCTCAACAGTTCTTGAATGACTGTCAAGGTTAGCCTGAAACTCAATGAAAACTTTATTTCTTTATTTAAAAAAGTTTTCATCTAATACCATGTTCATGACAGATATTCATCAAATATTGATATCATCAAGTGAAACTCTGTGTTTGTACTAAGCAATATTTTACATATTTTGCTATAAAAACACTTGCCTTTTTTCACATAATCTACATACCCACCTTAAAATGTGGATATCTCGACCTTGTAGTAAGACGAGACGAACAAAAAAATAAGTCTCAATGTATATAGTGAGCTAATTTAAAAAAAATCTTTCTTCAATGAGCTTCATAAATTTTAAAAATATTGATCATGGATAAGTGTGATCAACACACTAATTAAACCATCAATCTAGCAGCATTCCATTTCCTCGAAAATACGACGTATTTAATTGTTTTTGAAATAATTGGTTCGTCGAGTTTAAGTGAAAGGACGATGATTGATGTTAGACATCAGCGATGTTTTCATGTTTTACATTAGGCGTCGCGCGCAGGTTTAATAAAATGCAGGCGACGGGAAGTGCAAAACACACTACGTAATGGAAGCTGAGTGACGATTGGTATTAATTGATACGTTCTGAAAACCCCACCATCCTCTTTAAATAATAGATACACGAATTGAATGAAAATACTCGCTGTTAATAAACTATACACTCTTGTAAATCTTGAGTTGAATCGTCAAACAAATAACTTTCAATCCAATGTTCAGAGAAAAAATCTTCCTTATCAGAGCTCTAGAAAAGTTACTAGATCCTTTTTAACGTATTCATACGTCAAGTCATGTGATCCACAGCCATTAATTTTGACAGATATTACCAATACCTATAAATTAACAATAATCATATTGTAAAATGTTATCATTTTTGGCCGCAAAAAAAAATGTGTTTGTATTGTGTAAAAGAATCTTATGATCAAAATTAGACTTTGGGGTGTCAGTTCAAAGCTAACAGAAAGTAGCTCCCATAGGAGTCCATGAGGTCTTAAGCGTAATATACTGGATTGTTGGTGAGGTGGTGGTCGGGGCTCAAATCCCGGCTGGTTGTCCTGAGCGCAGAGCTATTATTTTCCTAATATGGTTTACCACTTTTCCTTCATGCTAATGCAGATAGATGTCTTTTAAATTTTACCTTCTTCATCCCTACACTAGTTGAGTATCTAAATGAAAATAGATCCCTGACGGGTGGTATGTGGTTCAAAAACTAGAACCTTAATGTAGTCATCCACCAAGCGATATGTTCTTCCCCTGTCAATTTGTATATATATATCTTATGCCAATGCTGGATATTCTAAACCATCTAAGTTTTTATATTCTTTAAAAGTTTCTTACCCGTGGTCACGTGGGCAGGTTCATATAGTCTGGGTTTCTGGTGACGGGGAGGTCGAGGCTATAATCTCGGATGGATTGAGTTTTTTCGTTGTATTCAGGTAAATGCGAGTAGGCCTAAATTCCTCTAGATTTTACCTTTCATGTATCAATTATTAATAGCTCGGGTGGGCTGAAAGATGGGGGAGCGGGGTTAGGGGGGTAATGGTCTTTAATCTTGAGGTAATCAATCCAAGAGTGGGGGTAGGTTATACTGTCATCATGAAACTCATGGTGTAGGTGTGTGACAGTAAAAGGGTGAGTTGTCAACTAAAGGAATTTCAACTCAGGCAATGTAACACATTGTTAATTAAATATATTCAAATCTTGGTCGGGAGCGTTGAAGCTTTGACATTTTTTTTAGCAGCTCTTTCGAGACCCGGTTGGGTAGCAGCTTTGACTACAGTGTGCTAGTGTTATTAAAATATACTTACATTAGAAGTGCTGGGAATGATAATCACATTTTAGTTTTTTCTATTTAGGAATTTCAAACACAAGATTAGGTGTACCCTGGTTAGATTCCATATGGGTATGATGGTGATACATTTTAATACATCTAATTTCCAAAGAGTAAATTAAAATCTAAAATATAATTTTTATTTAGAAAATGTATTAATAAAATATCATTTCAAAAACTGAGGCAGTGACCACGTGATCTCGAGTGTTAGATTCACATTTCACTTTGTCTCCGATGACATGATGATCAGGATTGTAGCCCAGGCCATATATACTATGAATGGTTTTTTCCCCGGTTGTTTTCCCACCCATTCTCAACGCTAACGCTTTTACACTTTATTTAAACAACTCTATTAAGCCCTAACACTTAAATTAATCTTCTAGAAACATGTAGACACTTTTGAAAAATATTCGTCTGGTTTGAGATGCCGTTGGCAGGGAGGACCTCGGACGGGTTCACCCAGGGTGTTATTTTATTATATAGCTTTACCACACTTCATTAATGTAAATGTGGGAAAATCTAGTCTCAATTATACCGCCATTATTCCCACCTCACCAATGTAAATGTGTTTATAGTCCGGACAGGTAGTAAAACAAGGAGCTCGTTAAGATATCTCAATAATAGTTCCGTTTAAATTAGATTAAATATGCTCCTTGCAGGGTAAACTAGAGTAGTATTATGCTAGGAAGGATCCTGGTAGTTATAAAAGTTACTAAAACTACTTTAATATATGCATACGTCAAGTCTTGAGATCAACCATTATACATTTTGAAAGATAATATCAATACATATAAAATAAAACAAAAATTAATAAACTAATATCAGATTGGTCTGGAAAAAAATGTATAAACTTGATTTCCATTTTCACGAATCCATTTTAGAAGAATTAAAGACACATATTCTCCCTACTATTTTTTTTTTCACAACGCCCTACTACATGTTCAGGTTGTACGTTTTTAAACTAATTATACCACTTTGTTAGATATGAGATATGTTTGATTTAAAAGAAATATACCATTTGTTAAAATAGAGTGGAATACCAGTTAGGAAAAATCAACCTCAGTGCACCGAACAGGGATTCAAACCCCAATCTAACCACCATTGTTATCGACTATTGTGAGGATGACGTCTTGAACCCAGAATGGGCAACCCTGTCGTCAATCCCTACAAGTGGTGAATTGTTCATAAAAGTTTGGTGAGTTTGAGTTTACCAGCTCTGACAGTAAAACTAACTTTTATTGACGGCATGTGCTGTTTGTATATCCTTCATACAATTGGAAGAATTCCACATTTATTATGAGCTCAGATATTAGCCAATGTTTCTGATAACTGTCAGAAAAAGAATTGCCAAATTTCGCATTAAATTATCTTGAATTTTCATTTTGAACAGTTTCATCATTTGCGTCTAAGGTAGTTGTAACTGGGTACTCAAGGTGTATATGTTTTGATTAAACTTGTTTAAACAGTATATTTTGTTTTAAATGTTCGATTGAGCAAACTAATTTCTCCATTTGTATATGGTGTGGCAGATGAGATGTGAAATTTGTCACACCTGCTTTAGACTACTCAACCACCCTAAGCAGATTTTTTCCTTTTGAATGTAATAACATTGCTAAAATAGCCCATCACCTTTCGAGGCTTCTCCAAGATAACTGGAGGATCCATCATATTTCATCCACAGGAAGACACAAAGGACATTCACTCTGTCTTTTCCCGAAAATGCGAAAGAGGATAGACCTTTTGTTTCCTTGGCAGAACCCACTTAATTCTCTCTCTCTTTTCTTTTCTTTGGGATCACATTCTCTATAGTCGTCTCTTTTTCTCTTTTCGTATGTTTTTTTCCTATCCCCATCAGTTTATTTTCTTACTCGCATTTAGCTACTATTTCTTTTGAGAGCTTGCTATTTATTCCTGCATGTTGTACACAAGCTTTCCACAACAATGTTGCCAACAGCTGAATATATTTTTCCCATGGATATATAATTTTGAACGATGATAAAATTAAATTATTGTTAAGGAAGTCATAATTATAAATACACTAAGTATATAAAATATATAAAATGATGGATGTTATTCAGATGAGACTTCAAACAAATTGCGTCTATTCTACTTACTCAACTTGTTAGTGTTAAGTTTATTTTTAAGACGTTCTTAAAGGTTGTTTCTAGGACAATATTACTTTAAATTAATAATCTACAGTAGATTGCAACTGAACCAGAAAAGGAAAAACGTGTATTTAGGGAATTTTCAAAAATTGAACACAAAGACTACTAGGATCCCAGTTAACAATATGGCATATTTTCCTAAACTTTGTATAGTTATATAACAGCACCGGTGATTAAGAGATCTTAGGTGTCATAACTGCAATACATTATATAGGTGGAGAAGGTCAAGGTTCGAATCTCAACCAGGTTTACTAGGGGTTTAGTTCTGTTTTTTGCCCATCCCTCATCTACGCTAATACAGGTGAGCTCCTTATAAACTATACTCCTCTTCCAAACCAACTTATTCAAACCCTTACAAACTCGTATGTTTCATATAAGATAGAATAACAAATAAATTATAAAATAAAATACTTAAAAAACATAGCTCAGAAGAAACTAAAACAAGATTAAATCTAGTATGAAAGCCGCTGAGTTGGTAGAACCACCTTCACGTTTCACATTTTGTTTCCCTCTGCAACTGCTTCCTCCCCCTCTCCTCGACCCATTTTGTTTACACTCCTTTTCCCCGTCAGTGTCTGCTGCATCGCTCCATCATGGCACCGGACCGTTCTGATATTTCACACCGTCTCCATCACTGACAAAAGGCCGCCCACCCTCGTTGTATCAATCTCACACACTCACACATACACACACATACACGCAGACGCCCCAAGCTTCGCTTGGGTGTCTAGTGGTATGTTCTAGGGCCCAATAAACAACTAGGCGGGCAGGGCCCTTGGATTGGGATTTGGTATCAAAAGAAAAGTATCGATACTGTAATCACTAAAAGTATTGGAAGAAAAATATTGATACCGTACTGGTATCGAAAGAAAAATATCGATATCATTAAGTATCGCTATCAAAATTTAATCTAGAAAGAGTTTTTATTAATCCAGTAATAATGTTAACTTTTGCATAGGTATAATTGTATTTTCATATTTATTTAAACTGAAAATTACAATGATTTAACCAAGTTATAGTATATTAAGTTCTATTACTTCTATTTTATGTGTTGGAACTTGGTAGGTATGATATAAAGTATTGTATAATGTATATTATAAATGGTTTTACCATGCAGTTTCAAAATGTCTACGAAAATGTAGCTGTTGGAAAGTTATTTAATAGCTAAATGTGATTAGCTATACATTTTTTCAATCTATTTTGTACCCTTCTTTAACCATGATAAACATTCCAAGCAAGAGTGAAGATACAATACCGATCAAATACCGGAGTGTGAGTACCTGTACCGATTATGGCTTATCTTCCTAATAGGGCCTATTGTCATTATTGGTGGTAGTTATGGAAATCTAGCCATATGTTACATGCAGTACTCTTGGTATAACCGAAACGTGTGTATTAACACTAAGAGATAGCGTTAGGGTGGCAATCGTTCGTCACACAAACGCTTCATTGTGTTTCGGGACGTCACAGAAAGAAGCCATCATATTTTCCGTTGTCTTGTTATTTCTTACAGGTGAGCTTTCTTTTTATTATGTATAATTTTATGCACTTTTAATTGGTGCATTCAATTTTCCCATATTATTTTATTTAATCCACTGTAGTAGCAAAAGACACATTCATACAATAAATATTTTTTATGCTGTGCATTGATTTTTGTAGTTTGTTAGGTGCCTCAGGCGATGGGTCCTCGCTTAAAGTACGCCAGTGGAAATTTAAACTGTTCGACACACATTTTCATGAAGATTGTGTAGATCATTTAGCTGATATGTCTGATGACTTTGTTTGTCCTTTTTGTGAATGACAACCTTAACCTTGATTTTCATAGCTAAAATGAGATTCTTTTTATGAGTTTGGACTATTATTTTTTTTTTAGATCCAGATGAATAGGAACAATGGTCTAGAGTAGACTATCATTATAAAATTATTTTTTGAAAGATTGAGTGAAAATGTTGTTTTTGTAAGCTATAAACATACACATTATGAATATAAACGTTAATTACAAATTTAAATTTTTCTTTTTACTGAAAGCTATTAATATTGAAGTGAATCTACATGAAAACATGATAAATATATCTTTATCACAATAAACATTTTATTCATAAGTTATCTCTAGTGACTATTACAAAACCAAAAATAAGTCAAATTACGTTCACTGGGCTATTTTAAGCTAAAAAAATACACTCCAATTAAAATATGTATATAGAAACTCAGGTTAGAGAAGGAAGGCCCAATTAATTTTTATTTGTTCCTAATGAAATTTTCTACGACACACATGTGCAGAGAGCCATTAATGCTGACATATTAAGCCGCTGCAGATTTTTGAATCTTAGCTAGGCCAGAATCGGTACAACTACTAATATCAGTAAAAGTATTGAGCAAAGAAATACTAGTATTGTTGAGAAAATATCGGTATTAATCAAGTATCGATACATCCTTACTTTTAGATCGATACCCCTAGCTTATATCTCAAATATAGTAAAATCCTATTTAAAAGACCCTTTTAGGAGATTTGAAAGAATATTTCAGGTATGATATTGACAAAGGCTCCTTACGTTTAACTGATAGTTGACAAAATTGGCAGCTACATGACACATGACTGGACATATGAATAAATAAAAGTACATTTCATAACTTTTTTTTAATTGTAAGATATGGTTCTGCCAGACTTCACTTCAACTACATGTTCAACATATGTAAGTTACCCGTATGTAATTAATAAACAGAGAAAGAAATATTTGCCTATTGTTTCGATTAAAACAATATATAAGTATAGACGTGGTTGATACCCTAGCTCGTTTGATTGGGAGTATAATGGCTAGTAAAAATATCTCTGGTTGCAATCTCAGAATGATTAAGATTGTTTTTGTAGCATTATTTTACCCTCCAGTATTCCCGTTTCACTTCAAATCCATCAGGTGCATTTATTTATTGAATGTTTTTTTTTACTGGTTCATATAAGAGAGGGAAGGACTGTAAAAATAAATTGTTCGACACAATCACACATAAGTTCTTAAATAGTGTATTGGGGTTTGAAACAAAATGTTCAAAAATTATTTACCAGTAATGTACCCTCATGCTAGATTTTCTCTAAAAAAAATAATGTATCCGGTTTTAATTATCATGTGAAACCCAGATCATATATCCACTTTGATCAAAATGTCTATAGATATTTTCGAAAAAAATATCAAAATTTAACAAATTAGCTTATTAGCTTCTTATTTTAAAACAAGATTTAAAATATCAATTTACATACAAAATTTAGCTATTAAGTTTGGACGAAAGTCTTCAGCTGTAGCTGCCGTGCCGGTATAAACAGACAAATGGATGAACAGAATCGTAAGCCCCACTTTTTTTTAGTTTGGGGGCACATTAAACCTCAAGATCCATCATAATCTCTAGGTAGAAAATTTCTTAATTACAGCGCTCTCTCTATTGGAGAAAGTAGAAATGTGGAGGTTGTTAAATGAAAGGTGGTGCGATGGAATCTGACAGTACCATCACACGATGGTTAAAAGCATGAAGTGAAGATTAAAAGACTATGTGCTATGGAAAGAGAGAGAGATAGAAGCGTGAAGAAAATTCAATTAGCAGTAAGAAAAAAATGTTCCCTGATAGGACGGTGGCGGAATGGCATGGGATGGATCAAGAAAAGTGGGAAATAAAGGGGGTAGTGGGGTACCCCCCCCCCCCATGACGGTTAAAAGGGAACAACGCCTAGCGAGGAGACTGTGTCAAAAGGCTCTTAATCCAAAAGACGATAATGAGGATGATGGTTGGGTACGTCAAGACGGAAATGACGAGAGGTCGATAAATTTGGTGGAAGAGGTTTGTTGAAAAACGCTTAAAGGATGCTGCCTAACTAGAGTGAAACAACCTCCCACGGTGATATTTCTTATGGGAAGAGCAGACCTAAGGCTTCAAAAAAAAAACAATCCTGGATCATCTTACTATTTTTGCTGTGACCCTGTTTAGGAGGAAAGCTATGTTTATAATCTTTTTGCTTTGTTATTCGTAAATTTGGAATATGTTTCCTTAATAGCTCAATTATGAAGCATTGGCTTTCTAAGATAAATATAAAGAGTTTGATTCCCATGTCCAAGGTTCATTTTTCAAATTTTTGAAAGTGATACTTGACATGGTTAGTTTCATAGCTAAAATATAGTTTCAATCCTCAAAGCTTCGCTAGTCACGTACAATTAATGGTTTATCCATCCACCATTTTACTTTGATTTTAGAGTTGTAAAGGTTCATTCCATAATTTTCAATAGACACACTATTTCGAAATAAGAATATGTATTTAATAACGCGAACTTTCTTGATGCACGCAACAAGCGACTACACTTCATTAGGTAGTTTTTGAATACCTGTCAAGAGTACAGTGGCATTAAATGACACACTTTTTAAACGAAGATAAAAAGTTGTCTTTAACTATAAGGACACCCTTGACGGATATTCAAGAACTGATGAGATCACCATATTGTGAAGAAAACTAAATTATATGTTTTTACTGAATAAATATTTGATTTTCATATTAAAAACTACAAACACGCCTCTCTGTTCTTGCGTTCCCCACACTCCCGCCTTAAAAAATGTGTTGAGAATATGATCGTAGGTGGATCACGTGACTTGCATATTTCATAACCTTAGACAGCTTGTATTGTTTAACTCAAGCGTTTTATCTAAATAAATAAATATAATAACTTACATCCAAAGAGCTGGGCAAAGTAATTAAATATGAAGTTCACGTAATGTGTTTTGCCAGTGTCGTGGAGGTCGGGGTTTTAATCATGGCCGGGTTATCTCAAGATGGCTAATTCCTTTATGGTTTCTGATCCCTCCTGATGAGAAAATGGGAAAAGTTTATTTTTAATGTAATTAAATTAAGTTATCCCAGATGGATATTAAATTAAACACAGCCGGTTTCGGTGGCCACGTGGTCTAACTCGTTACTCTTGCGTTGGACTAAACTTCCGATGACGGGGAAAATGAGGTTCGAATCTCGGTTGGGTGTACTGAGGGTGGTTTTTCCTAAATGGTTTTCCACTATATCTACACACAAATGTGGGCACACTTCATCTAAAAAAGATCTTCCTAATCCCTAAAACCATTAACGTAATTAAGTACTATAATACTATGGAATCAATCGCCCCGCTTTGGGCGTCGATTGAAACACTACGGATTAAATCCTTGATATAATAATGCTGTGATGATGTTTAGGTTGTCTATAGCTCCGTGATCGAGCACCTATCATCACTGTAAGGAAAATATACCGTTTAACCAACTGTCTATAGCTCCGTGTTAGAGCACTAATTAAAACGGTATAATTAATAAATGTAAAAAAGAGAACTGTTGATGGCTGTTTATTCACACACGATTTATTTAAATGACACCTGTTAATTACTCATACATATTCCAATTAAATGTTTTATATCACTGCACACTTGTGATATTAATGTAAGTTATTTTATAGTGTGTTAGACTGTGACTGCCAGTGTGTAGCTCTGACTTGTGCGTGGGCGGAGATCGCGGTGTAGATGTTTGGATCCCGGATGGTGTGTGCTTGTGTGACTTGCGCGTGGGCGGGAGATACCTTAAACATACGCATAACGGTTTATATATGACATACCCCTTGCATGTTTCTCCCCTTGCCAACAGTATAAAAACCAACTAATAGAAAGAGTCCCGGTGACAGGTGTTGTGAAGGCTAGCTTCTTATTGTAATAGGGAAGTGGCGTCTTCACCAAATACTGCGGAGTTGTTTCTTTTAGCAGGAAATAGCGCAGTTGTTCTTTTAACAGGAAATATAGTATGAAAAATATATTTTAAAGATGAAATACTTTTCACATTATTTTTGAGAAGTGCGTGTTTCTTCATGGATGAATCTTAAAAGGATACTCTACCTATATTACTTTAAATAAAAACTACCTTCATCCATGACTTTTTACAAAATTTAGAGTTAATTATACCAATATCATACAAGTACATAAGCGTATAACCCGAACGTATACTAAGCGCAGTATTAAAAATTTACTAAACACATTATTTATATTGCGCTTCACGTATTACTACGACTTTATCTTAATTGAATTATAGATTTTAGATAAACTGCACTGGAATTTGTTTGGAGGGAGATTATAAAATCATTTAGAAAAACCCAAACTATGTACAACCGTTAGATATATGAACCCTGTCCCCACAGCCTGCGTGCACATTGTTGCAGGTCAATCATTTATATTATTTAATGTAAATGTTGTAATGACTAGTAATTGCTATTAGTAAATTGAGAAGAGCTGTTGGTTTTATGGACACCTTAAATGCGCCTACCAGGAAAGTATAAATCTCCACACTACTATATTTTTATGGTAATGGCAGCTCTAGGGTATCAAAATCACCAAAAGAATTCTCAAATAACTTTGAATATTCTAATGTGAACATAAAAACAAATTATTAGATATAGTCCCCTACACTTAGTCACAGATCTGCAACAATTAACGTAAAACGCAGATAAAAAAACTTTACATTTTTATGTATTCCCCCCCCCCCC
>CABFVX010001120.1:38187-145705 GCA_902151425.1 Timema shepardi
CCCCCCCAACCCTCAGTTTTACCTTCGTTATATTTGTTGACTTTTTTTATGTAATTTGTTCACAAAGATAACCATTACTCTTCATGCAATTTATAAATTTCTGGTGATTATTAACGTATATATGTAACTTAATGGTGTGAGATAATTTAACAAAATTACTGCTCTAAAATTAAATAAAACTTACTATACTAAACAGGTAAAAAAAAAGTTATTCAAATATTTTAATTATTTTTAATTTACACTTAATTAAAATTATAAAACAAAGTATTATTAGCGAATACATGCATTATTATAGTTATACAAAACTTTAAGCCACTTTTAATTTGATTAGCAAGCTTCTGGATAAACATCTGCCATTTTTAATTATTATGTCTCCATTTGGTGTGGTTGGGTCACTGCGCCATTCTCTCCTGCCTCTTTCCGTACTACGTAAACATTGTTCTGACCCCTCTTCCTCCCTTGTCAGCCAAATTAAGCAAAGCTAGAGCCCCCCTATTCCCTAAGGTGCTTATGTAATACTCGAATGCCCCCATATAGCCTATAGTCGGGTTGCTATGAGTGAAGAATTAAACATAGAGCCTATTTCACTTTTGACATGAATTGGTGTCAACACTTACATCTATGAGTTGAATAAAATAATCTTTTGTCGATAAGTTATAACCTTTTATACCTTTAGGCCTATTATTATTATTCCTTATTATTACTATATATCACCGCATCTTACTGACCTTTCTGACTATCCGCTTAAATACTAATTACGCTAATATGTTAGTCATCGTGAAGGTTGAATTTAGAGGAAGTGAAACCTCATTTGCATGAAGGGAAAGTGGAAAAACATTTAAGAAATCCCGCCCCAGTTTACCCGACTGAGATTCGAACCTCAATCTCCCTGTAATCGGTAGTCTAGCTCAACACGAAACTAGTGCATTAGATAACTACGCACCGAGACGGGTTTTAGCCCAATTACTCGTAGCATTTAAGAGGATCTTCACATAATCTGAATAGATTTGCTTATAAAAAAAATTTGAGATCTAGATGAGATGAATAATAGTACCTAGCAAAAATAGTAGAATAAAGGATGTGCACATGCATTAGATTGGACAGGAGATAGAAAAGTCATAGCTATAAATAAAACGCGCAAAACCATCCCCAACGTACTTGACCTACCATCACCGGCTATTCGATCTATTGTGAGCTTGACACCTTAAATACTTCACATTGATGCGTTTTTTCTAAAATAAATATTATTAAGTGCTCCACCTACTGGAGTG
Organism: Timema shepardi; assembly: GCA_902151425.1. NCBI lineage: Eukaryota > Metazoa > Arthropoda > Insecta > Phasmatodea > Timematidae > Timema > Timema shepardi. The sequence goes on from CABFVX010001120.1 coordinate 39,459, forward strand.
CTGAGACTAGTGCAGACGTCCAGATATTTTAGGTTATTTAAGAAGGTTTTTTTCCTTAAAATATGTTTTACTCCAAAATGAAGATAAAGTGAATTAATATGTCCCCAGAACTATTAAAACTCTGGAGTTATTATAGATATATTTTTAAAAGGTGACATTTTATCTTTCTAAGGGCTGTTTAACCCCCAATATTGAAGTGTCGAGATCAAAGTAAATGATTAAAAATATAGATCTAGCCATCCTCAAACAGATATCCACGTTTTATCAGATTCACAACCAAACATATCAGATAACTAAATATTGTTTTAGTGGTTTTGAAGCTTCAGAGCTTCCATTCCCATGAGACATATCGAAAGGTCACAAGAGAAAACGTGTCCTTTCAAGTATGCGGCGTCCTTAATTTGTTTAGTCTCCCATGACTGTTTTGCTCCCAGCCTTACTGATTCCATCCACCCACCCTCTCAATCAACCGATTCTGCTCATTCAACGAAGGTCTGCTTTTAAGTTTCCACGTAGACGCGTTATTGGAGCAATGAAAGCTGGAAGGAAAATCTTGCCCCCATTTCACCAAACCATCCACCCTAAAAAAAACCCACCCCAACCAAAAAAATAAGAACACGTGATAGGGGCTAGCTATATGGGTTACAAGATATTGGCTGAATTGGTCGAGACGATATTTTAAGGATAAAAGAAAGCATAAAAAGGAGCCTAGAGAAAAGTGAGGGGAGTAGAGGACGAAGTAAAGTTTTAAACGAAGAGTGGAAGGGATGTGAAATGGTACTGATGAGGGTTTTTTCTTCCTCCACTCGAGGGTGTGAAAGCTGACCACTTACAACAACTTGGAACCCACCATTAAAAACATGTTGGTTACAAGTGCCCCCAAAACAAGAACATGACAAAGCGATTAGATTCAAAGGAGGGATTTCATTGAGAGGGCCACTTACAAAAGAGCTGGAACAAGTTGAAGACGTTCAGAAAGCCTGCATTATTTGAGAAATTGTTTATTATTTCAAAATACTTTATACTCCAAAACAAAGGCAATAAATAGCAAAGATGTACCTATATGATTACAAATATTACTATTTAAGTTCATTTTAAACGTAGTGTAACGCAAATGTAACATTTATAATAAGTGGTACGAAACATAGATCAATTTGTATTTTAAGGTTGATTTCGGTAGTTTTGAGTTAAGTGCTCAATTTATGACACGATGTTAGTGAGTTAAGACCGAGTCGGGGTCAACAGACTTTTTCTAAGCGATAAAATTTCATAGCACAGCTTTCTTCAGAGGGGAAGTAAAGCAATCAATCGGTCCCATATCGATTATAGAATATACTCGTAAAAGAAACCAGAAAGTATGTTAAAATTCCTTTTATTGCAAAATTGATAGGTCCTTTGACCCTCGCTCATAGAAATTCTCGTGTGCTGATATAATGAGTCGGTCCAGAAAGTGTACGTTAAATACCTCAAATAAATAATAGGGCCTTATAAATAAATCTTATTCCTAAAAATAAACTCACGTTTTTACATGAGTAAAAGAGAAAGCATTTGAAAATTATTTTAGGGGATTTGAACCTTCAGATATATATTTTTGCATAAGAAATACCGTAATGTGGCTTGTGAGAATATTTCTTTTTGAGTAGGTGGTGTCCTTAAGAAGCATTTAACTCCAAGTTAAAATGAAATACTATACTTGGTGTTGTCGATTACATTATGTTAGAACTGTTTTATTTTGTTGTTATTTCATTTTTTTATCTCCAGAAAATATAGTTTTTAGAAGATTAATAATGTTGTGTTATCTAGATAGCTTGCCATCTCTGTGGGCTATGGCTAGCTGGTTAGATAAATTTCTCTTAATTCAAAAACTTACACAAAACATATAAGAAGAGAAACCCGTACAATCAACAGACAAAACTAAGATTTTTTTAGATGTTGGTCTAATTATATTTCTTTATTTCCTTTGTTTTAACGCGTGGATTATTTAACGGTTTGATCTACCAATCATTTCCAAACTTTTTAGACCGAAGGGACACTTGCGCCAAAATATTCAAGCTGGAGCATAATAAAAAAACACTAATCTTATTGAATGTTTATAAAACATTCAATAAAGCTAGCTAAATTGTACACGTTATCACACGATATCACATGTTTTGGTCTTGGCTTTGACAAATGTATTTATTCAGATTTTAAATTAACGGTATGGAACTCCGCATGGATTTTGTCGCTCTATTGTTTAAAAATTGAGATATCTACTCGAAGCTCGTAATATATGTGAAACGAAATAATATACACTAGCAAACACAAGCATAACTTGCACTATACTTATGTAAAACATTTTTTGAGTCCCGGTTTTAAATCTTATAATTTTATTTTTAAAGAAAATTAATGTCCTCATTTGTATGTTTATACCGATAAAAAAAGATCAATATTGGGTCCACAAGGGTCAACACTAATCATTTAAATTTCGACTTCCGATTAAAATGTTCAACATTTTATTAGTTGTTTCACATATTCATTTCATCGCGTTGCTATTAAATTCTTCATTTATATTCATTTTTACCAATACAAAAATGATAATATTGACTATTGAGTCTAAAATTGAAATAGATCATTGTTGTACTACAATTTTAAATTGATAAATTATTTAGTATCTCAAATAATTGCAGAGATATGGAAATTTCCGCGTCTGTAAAGTACCCTAAAGGTAATTTTCATGGGTAAATGAAAATAGCCAGTTTATTTATAATCTTAATCAACGCCTAGACACGAGTTTTAAGTCAAAATTGTTGGAGTCGATTTTGAGAAAATCGATTTTTTGTCTTTTTTCCCTTCAGCTAACTACCCTTAATTTTAGGGCTAGATATTCAATTCCAAAAACCACTTGGGGCGGCCCTATGGAAACCCTAGATACCAAGTTTTAGTCCGATCGGTAAAGCAGTTTAGCCTATAGTCGGAGGTACAGATAGACAGACAGACAGACAGACGGAAATTCAAAAACCAATTTTTTGGATTCAGGGGGTCATGAAACGTCGATATAAATCAAAATCTTGAGCTCGATTTTTTTTACGACCACAATACTTTCACTACCTGTAAGTAAGCGTGGAAGTAAAAATTGGCAATCCTAAATTCTGATGCTATTTTGTAATGTCAAAATTAAATAAGAATATTTTAAAATAACCTCACAGAGCCTGAGATAGTTATGGCCGAACCCTGGTTGAAAAACGCTCAGCTAGAATATGTGTATGTGTGAATGAATCGGACCGGAATTAGAACGGACACTTGATGAATAAATCACACGGATGCATCACAAGGGGGAATAGCGTGGAGCAGGTGTTGGGCTGTTCATTCAGGCTGGATGTGCTGGTCTTTCATAGCGTCCACATTTGACCTCAAGGACCACTGAATGGGTGGATGCTAGAAGACCACAATGCCTATGCCCGAGTAAGATACGTACAGAACTACTCCATGGCAACGTCCATCAGGAATGGCAACCTGAGCGGGAGGTTAAATCCCTGGAAGATCATATATGTGATGTCGGGAGAAAGGAGGGCTCACATACACTACATACATACTAAATGGTTGATAGTCCGTACCCGATTTCGACTAGAGATGGCCCTTTACGGCACATTTCACGAGGGTCCCGCTGGGCAACTTAAGGTAACGCCCCAGGAAATATTGGCAGTTTCTAAAGCTGAGTTTATGATTGCCTCCATGGTGCTGGCGATTGCACATGGAAAGTCTGACTCCTTCCACCCCTAGAAACATGTTATGTAGGCGGGTTGGGAAGGGGGATATAAAACTAACCAATGAGTAATATATATAACTCATATATATATTGCACGTCTGGACTACAATATTCGTAGTCCAGTAGGCGAAAGATTAGCCAGTACTAATTTACCGTTGCCCAGGGGACACCTGAATGTACTTAGCATACATCCTTTTCATGGAGACTCTTTCCATACCACGATAAGATGAGATTATGGTGTGAGTGTATGAGGTTGTGGAACCAGTAGAAACACTTAAACCTAATGTATGCCTAGTTAGCCAAACCCTGGCAACCTTTGGCTAATAATCTTTGGGGGAAAATATCCTAGGTTCCACCCAGGAATCGAACTTGAGACCCATAGGTTCGTAGCCAGGTGCACTGACCATTATACCGTGGGTCCGGCTAACCAATGAGTTATGGATCATTGACTAAGAGGACTGGATGGACTAATCAACCAAGGGTACGTCTGCGGTGGGTTAAGGAAGCGTCTAGATGGGCGGTTTCTCACTATGGGTGTCAGATTTTATGCCTATTATGGCATTGGGTCATTTGAGTTGTTTACCTCTAATAAATATCGTCTGACTCAATTGGGAGTGGACCACTGCTGTCCCAGACGGGGACGTACAAGTGGGAAGAAACCTGGAGTTCCGTACGATTTATTTACTTTCTAATGATTCTTTGGAAGGGAGGAATTATTGTGATCGTCTAAAAAATCTAATTCAAGATTTTGGTGAATGTCAACGTTTCATGACCTCTTCAGCTCGGAAAAGTGGTTTTCACAATACCGTCTCTCTGTCATTCGTCCACGAGAAAAAACCAATCTACCAATCGGGATGGAACTTGTTGTCTATGGTTTCCACACCGACATTGTTTGAATTATTTATCTTCCCCAAACATTAAGGGTAGTTTAATTAAAGGTAAAAAATGGTAAAATAGACCCTCTTCAGTGGTTGAATTGCTTAAGACGTAAATCGTGTATTGGCATGGCCTGGGAGTGATGGGGAGAACGGTGTTCGAATGCCTTTCGGTACAACTGAGGGTGGTTTATTCCTAGATGGTTTCCCACTCTCCTTCCACACAAATGTGGGTGGCCTACTTCTAAATTGTTTCCTTTCTCATCCCTAACTCATAAGAGTAATTGTCAGATATACATATAACCTAAACACGTAGAAAGGCGGTGAAAATAAAAGGAAATATAGATTTTCTAAAAATCGGCTCAAACGATTTCGATCCAAATTCGTAATTAGGAACAGTTTAACACCGTAAACATAAGAGGGGAGACTTATTTTCCTAGGAAAATGAATGACATAAACAGATATTGACAACTTTGATAATATCTCAGCAACTCTTTATATACAACTAAAATTATTACTACAAAGCTGTAAATCTATTAAATATAGCTTTTATTTTATTTAATGCATTTTTATAACATCAACAATATACGAACTATATGAAATTTAATATTTTTTAAATTGAGGTTTTGGGTGTTGGCAGTTGAAAAGTTAGTGAACTAATACACTCCTGAAGATAGTAAAATTATTTATACTAAAAACTTTATGATGGGGGGCCGTAAAATTGTGGAGAACTCTCAAAATTTACAAAACTAATACAAAGAATAAACCAGTCTAAAGTGAGGTTGAAAACTTCCATTTTTTTAATACAAATAAAAAAAACTCTAAACGAACACCAAAAGCAAAGATTATTTAAAAGAGGGATTTAGTTTTAAAAATTGAGAGCAAAACTGGCGATTAACTAGTGTTGAGAGAACAATTAAAATAAACATAATCTACTAACTTTACTCAATAAACAGTTAAACTATTTTTTTTAATATGTTTTTTTAACCGTGTATATTATTTCGATTCACATATCTTCCAAGATGCAAGTGAATGCCCACTTCAGTGGTCGAATGGTGTAAGGAGTCACTTGATAGGTTAATTTGGCTACTACTAACTATGCAGAGAAGGTTTTCCCATTAGATATAATATGTCCTAGTTATTGCAAATGGGATACAAGATAGACATAAGGTTTGTGCATTCTTTCACTCATGTGTGTCCTGTTTTATTGTGTGCAATAAAAGATAGCGGGCCTCCCTAGCCAGGTACCGGTAGGGGTGCCAATCCCTAGGTAGGAGAATGGGGGAGGTTGCTGGAACGTTTAGTGAGAAGTGCTTCATGATATTTTGGTCAGAAAGAAACACAGACGATATAACCGTCAAGCCAGCTGTTAGCTGGCCAACCGTTAAGGATTACCTAATATTCAGCGGCCAGCCTAAGGAAGTTTTATCAATAGTGCGTTATAAGAAATAGGTCAAATAATATGTACTTTATCCTTGTATAAAACCAATAAAGAAGAGTTAATTAACATTACCATTCACATTTTCTTGCTCTGCAATTGACGAGATGCACGATACTTCATTTAGAACATAGCCCACACTCGCAGTTGATTAGATTACCTATGAGGCGGAGATCAGGGATCAGATTGTGGTTTAGTGACATGATAAATGTTTCTCCTAAATGAATTACCAATATTCCTCCATGCAAATGTAAGTACACTTACTCTAAATTCAACCCTCCTCATCCCTGCCACATTATTGCAATAAACATACATGTACAATACATCCTAAGCGGGTATTAAGACGTGGTTAATATAAGTAAATGTCCCAAATTTTAGGAAAAGGAGCAACACATTCCATGCGGTGGGTACACCATACCATTTATTTATTCATCTTTAATTAATTAATATAATTAGTGAATCGTGTTCATGGCCTTTTTTTTATACTTGAAGAATAAGGGTGATTAATTCAATGCAACAGTGAATATCACATCTATAATATAAATATATATGGGGTCGGTTTTTCATGATAGATAAAAATGTTTTTAAAATTTTATGAAATAAAAATAATTTTAGGGTTGTTAAACAATATTTATTTTAGAAAATTTGAAATTTGTTAGAAATATTTGAACACTTTGGTTTAAAATTGATATGTAAAGAGTGATGATCAAGATGATGTGTTTGTTTTTCTGAGGAAAACATATTTAAAACTAGTTTACTTAAAATACGATTTTGAACATTTTCTCACAAATTATACAACACCATATTTGAAAGTTTGTGCTATTGTGTAGTACGATTTATTTTTATGTTTTTACAGGGGATCATTAATTGCGTTTGATTTTGACTACACATTATTAGTCATATTTTTGTTCAAGCTGATTTTTAGATAAGTTTTAAAAGTATTTTATTTAATTTTAACTGATATTATGAGAGAGGTGAAAATAATTGGTATAACATAGCCGTAAAATCTTTCTCGCAATGTAGTATAGCCTAATATAGCCCGAAACAAAATTTTCAAAAAAAAGGTACATCAAACTTCTCTAGTAAGCTTTCCTCAGAAAATAGTAATGTACTTGTTAATCACTATAAGCACTGTTCATAAATTCATTTTAAATACAAATGGTTCAATTAGTTTCTAAAAGAATTAACATTTTAATAAATTGGTTATTTGTAGACTATCTACCTTCAAATTATAATATTTTTTTTTGTAAAAAACAAAAATATTGTGTTTCCTATCATAAAAAAATTCGCAAACACTCATTTTAAATTAAATCTTACATTTTAAATTAAATATTTATGTTTATTTTAGAAAATTTCAAATTTTCTACGTTAAAAAAATTCTCAAATTAATTTATATTTAGAAACCTATGAATACTTTTTTTACCATGAAAATAGTCCTCAGACGTCAGATTTAATCGAAATCATTACAACTATTATGTTTTTAAATTCTGAAGTCAGTATACAAATATTAAAGTATTTTTTAAATAAAAATAAATATGTAAATTATTTATATTTCAAAAACCTATTAGATACTCATTTTGAACTATGTCGTTAGGGCCTTTTTTTAAATGCTTTAAAAAATTTGACATCAGCTATTAGCTAACCACCCTTAAACGAATTGTAATGTATTGATTTGGATTAATCTAAATTATGTAAAAAGTCATGGATGAAGGTAATTTTTCTTTAAAGTAATATAGGTAGAGTATCATTTTAAGATTCATCCATGAACAAACACGCGTTTCTTAGAATGATGTGAAAAGTACTTCACCCCTAAAATATATTTTTTTATACCTTCTTCCTAGTAAAAACGCAACTGCGTCGCTTCTCGTTAAAGAGAACAAGTTCATAGTATTTGGCAGAGCACGCCATTTCTTTATACCAATAAGAAGCTAGCCATCACAAAACGTGTCGCCAGGACTCTGTCTATTGGTTAGTTTTTACTTTGTTGACCAAGGGAGAAAATGCAAGGGATATGTCATATATAGACCATTGTACGTATGTTTATAGCGATTGCAATTGACGACGACGACGACAATGAGGAGGACGATCTCCGGGACCTCGCTCACGCACGAGTCAGTCACAGTCCAACACATTATAATATAAGTCACTTTAATATCACAAGTGTGCAGTGATAAGAAACATTTAATTTAAATATGTGCAAGTAATTTACTGGTGTAATATAAATAAACCGTGTGTGAAATAACAGCCAACAACATTTCTCTTTATTTAATAATACTAATACCGATTTAATTAGTGCTCGAACACGGGGCTATAGACAGCTGATTAAACGGTATCTTTTCCGTACAGTGGTGATAGGTGCTCGATCACGGAGCTTAAGACTACCTAAAGTCATCACATTATCTTTTATCTGGGAATTAATCCTTTGTGTATCAATCGACGCCCGAAGCGGGGAGATTGATCACATAGTTTTTATTATTGACGCCCAAAGTGCGGCGTATTTATTCAGTAACGTTCCAATTGGCGCCCAGCGTGGGGCGTTTTATTCGATATTATTACAGAATTTTTTCCCGAAAGAACAAAATATTTTTATTTTTTTTTCAAATAACTTTTGATATAAAATTCAAACAAAATTGCCAAAGCAATTTTAGAAATATCTTTAACTAAACATTCCCATCAGTCAACTACCCTAAACTAATTTTTCACCTAAAATCAGGTATACAATGTTTTTTTTAGGTCAATTTATTCCTAGTTTCCATTTTAGACAAAATCTTTAAAGGCATTTTTGAAAAATCCTTAATTTTAAATAATTACTAATCTGTAGACTACCGTTAATTTCACGGATAAGGTTAAAACCAAAAATTAGTATTTAGGTAAAGCTATTTAACATCTCAACATCAAGTTTGAACCAATTCCTTCAAAACGTTTTAGATCCAGGCACAGGAACAAATAGACAGGGTATAGAAAGAGTATAAAAGCAACAAGTTTTAGTTCGGGAGAATTTAATACGTAAGGATCCATTTAAATCTCGAAAACTCAAAAACATTCAAGATTATAATACTTATTCTCTAAATGAGAAAGTAAAAACACCGCCATTTGACATAGCATTGATTGATGGAGGGGCAGGTTGGGTAATATAGAGGAAAGTAGGTGAGGTATTGAAGAGTTGGTGGAGCTGGGAAGCGGGGGAAGGAGGGATGGTTTGAGAGGAGAGGAATTGTGAAATCATAGGTGTCGTGAGAGCATGCAATATTACCAATAGCGCTATATTACTCACAAAATATCAGTCAAAAGGAAGTAGGCCCTCTAATTTGTTTGTATTTAGTCACATATATTTTATTTATAAATATTTTGTTATTATAATAGCAATTATATTAACTTTTATCTTCGTTGTGATAACATGGGCCAAGTTGGTTTTGGTCGTAGACAGGCTTTGCAGCTATTGGTCACCATTGACCAGAAGTTCTAGGGTTTGAATCTCATCCGAATGCAATAGTGGTAGTTTCCATATTATGTGATTCATATCCGTCAATATTTCATCTTTCACCCACGCAATAAGGGTGAATATCTTCTTAATCACCCCCAGTATATACTACTCATTAAAATAAGTCATAATGTAAATATGTATTAGTCCTTATCACACATGTTAGATTATGGTTGTTTATTATTGGTTATTTATTCTCCTATATAATTTAGATATCACAATGCTCAGACAAAAAAACAACTTTAATTTTTGTATTCTCGGGAACTCCATTTACTCTGAAAGATGTTGAGAGTGACCCTAAATCAATAACACTATCTTAGAAGCTATATCATAGTAGATAAGTTACATACCGTTCAGAATAAGCTAGGTGTAGAGTTCCGTTTGAAAAATGTAATCAATACGACTACTATAAAGCTTGACGTTAATGGCAAACAAACAATACAAAGGATACCAGTACTATGTAAGTCGAAGAGTTAAAAACAAAGTCAAAAAAATATATCTTGTTTGCAAGACTTTCTGTTCAAAGCACTTCAACGGAAAACTTTTTATAAAGGTTGTTCTTTTTCTAATGACGCACTCACTTTAAACAAAGCCTTCAAGAATTCCCTGCTAAGAAAATAAAGCTACTTAAACACGTATCGGCGGACGTTGAGTCGGTACAATGGTGGAGGAAAGGACGCTCAACTACCGACATAAACTTTCTTTATCCCACCTACAAAAGTTAGATTACTAACAAAGTTTATAGACCTCTTACCAGACGTCTCATTTATTGGTCAGTTTAGATACTCTCATGGTTGTTCGATACTGAGAAATAACTGATCTACTTCATACTATTCGACACGTTCTGATAAAAGTAATTTTATTTATATAAATAATTTATAAGTTACATTATGAGATAATATATATACACAACACGTAGGGTATTACTATCTACCCAAGCATTACATATCTTGGTCACTGGTTAGAGAGATAAGTTAGTTTTATGAAATTTAGCGATAGAAAATAAGAAATTAAATATATAGGATGCAATAAAGGAAAATGTTGGATTGACCTTAGTAATAGAATTATAAATGTAATAATGTATTAAGTAAGATATAATTATTTTTATATCGTCTTGATTATTTTGAAGTTGAGGTTCTTGTGATAGTATCGAGCATCTACTTTCAAATTGCAAATTTAATTTACCATCTGTTGTGTAAGTTTTAATCAGGAAACTGTCCCCAACAAATCTGAGGCGAGTTATCTCTCATTATAAAACTCTTAATACGGGGGAACTATTTAAACTTACAACTAACTGATCCTGCTCATTTATAGTATTTTATTTATACCTTAAAACCCAGGGTTCTTGACAACTTAATCTAAAAGGAAGAGATTAAATATGTATTTTAGAGGGAAGTAACCCGAAGAGAGGATTGTAAAACCAAATAGAGAATCTTATTTGGAAAATCAACCTCCAGATTGCCAAAATAGGAATACAAATTTGCCCTCCACATCAATTGTGGCCCATTGGCACAGTAGCCAATCTAGTTATTGGGAGCAAATAATGAGGGCAAATAACTAATGTTGTTGTTTGTATGAAGAAATAATTAATTTTGCGTTGACAGTCAAAAAAATAATAATTGCATTCGAATGGGAAAATAACTCTTTAGCGGGTGTATATTATATTTCAATCAGGTTAATGAAAGACAATACAATTATTTCATTTGAAAATTTTATTTTAATAAACACATGTTTTAGATAGTACTCGTTGACCTCGGAGGACTTGGGGTAGAATCCTCACCTCAAGACCCGAGGTTCGTCGTCTTAAATTAAGCCGGGGTTGAAAGTTATTTCTCGAGTGTTTTAAATACGTAGCACAACCTTCTTCGAATGGGAAGTTAAGCTGTGGTCTCATATAAATTGTGGCATGTAAATAACACTTGAAGGTCTATAAAAGCATCGTTCTCTGATAAATTGGTACACCCTTTCGCTCTCTCTCTCTCCTAGAAATTATCGTGTGCTGATAGAACCAGTCAGTTCAAAAAGCACACGTTAAACATCCCAAATAAATAATTAAATATCACTAAAAATTAATCTAGAATGTATTTTATAAACTGACTACTCATATAAAAGCCATAGATTAAGGTGTAAAGAATGTTCGTATATAACATTTAAGTCTTTGATATAGTAAACGATTAATGAAATTAAATATGTTAATATAATATGGTAGCCTCTTTATGGGATCCGCCAATAGAAGCATTGAGACGCGTTGCAGACGTCCACAAATCCCACGTTATTTAACGGACCATTTAACTAACTGTTACTAATTTATTTATAGTTAAACAGTGGGTATTTAAATGTCAATTAATTATTAAATTTAAAAGAAATAGCGAGAAATGAGTTTGCTTGAAAAATATTTGATCTCGGTAATTAATATCCTCTTGTTTTAAAAATTGGAGTGTTTTATTACATCATCATATTGTAAACAGTATGATATTTTCTTATTTTCCGTTGTCAGATTTTAAAATTAATTTCAAATTAATGTTTGGTAAAATTAAATGTGAAATTGTAGTTGCATATACTAAGGCGTTTCCTTAAGGGTGCAACATGGGAGAGCATCGAGAAGCGTTACAGACGTTTAGAAATCCCGGGCCATTTTTTGATTAGTTTGGTACTTTTTAACACTGCTCCCACCAAAATAGAGGTAAAATTTCTGGCCAGTTTGGAAAAATTGTGATAACGTAAATAAAACACTATAGATAAATACCACATAATCTTAAAATGTTATGTTGTGACCCTATCTAAACATGACTTTGTTTGATAGAGGTTTATAACCTTTTGCTTTAATCTCAGAAGTATACATTTTCGCGTAAGCTGCGTTAAATTCTTTTTAAACTTTTAAATTCAAAATTTAAACGGTTTAACTGGTCAGAAGTTGGATGATAGCTCTCGACTACATTTTGGTGAAAACTGTATTTCAAAATATAAAAAAGCTTTTTAAATATTGCGGGATTTCTAAACTTTCTCAGTATTCTAACATAAAGCGTCATTAATAAGTTTTATTTATTTTAAATATCAAAATATGGTTCACGCCAAGCTGGAAACCCAAGCTATCAACAATAATATGTGCCTGAAGAATTAAAAATCTTACATTTTAAGCTTCAGAAGCTGGCCCTCACATACCAAAGACTTGCGATGGAAAAACTTTCTTAAAACTATTAGCTGTCCTTTATGTATTTTTGGACCAAGCATTATGCCCAAAGAAAATATATTCTTTCAATTTGTTTTCACTACTAACTTCACTATCTACACGCTCCTACTGTACTTGATAGGTAAAAATGGACGTCTTATTGGGATTCAGCGTTAGAAAAAACTATAAAATCGGGGTTAAATTTAAAAAAAACGTTTATGAATACAAATGTGTTATGCCTGTTTAATAAATACAGCAGAGTGAGAATATTTACCTATAATAAATTAGGCCATAGACTTAAAGAACGAGATAATACATACCCGAAATATAAGTATACTTATATATGACATAAGCATTCATGTTATCCTGTAAATGTATTGACACTATTAATACATGGTTCCTGATATCTTAAACACATATTGAGGTCACAGAAAGGTTTTCAGATTTTTAGAAAAAATCACAAAATATCTGAACTGTCGCGGGGCTTTACTGCATTCCCTGTGACTTGGACAGTCAGAAATGTTGACTTGGGCGATGTCTCGCCTATGTATGACTGGTGAGCATTATGCAGGCAGTCATGAGATTTAAAATTATTTTTCAAATAGTTTGGATATAGTTTCATCCAGACTTGTACAGAAATACAAATAGTTCCCAGAAGTCATTTATATCCTTTTGTTTGATTTCTTTTTTTACCCAGAGCTAAATAAAATAGTGAGAGCTAAAAGTGAAGACATCTGCCATTTTGTGAAAGACTTGAGGGGTTTGGTTGTATAAGAGTTGGATAAGTGGTTTCAGAAGAAGAAGAGGGTTAGAACACTCCTGAGAGAGTGGCAAGTTAGTTAGGAAACAAAGGGAGCATTCTGTGCATGAGGTACTTTGCATTAATTATTTAAAAAGGGGAAGAGCAAAGTATAGTGGTTTTTTCTTTTTCATGCGTTGAAAAAAAATTGTAGAAAGTTTTATGAATGAAACAGCTGATATCTAGGTATTAAGTCTGTATTTAAATTATCCATTAAAAGTGGTAGCTGGAGATCACGTTACAGGGCGTATGAATACGTGAGATTATATCAAGTATGTTTTCCTAGCTGTCAGATATGTACATTCGTAAATAAAAGTGGGGTATAGGTACTATAAATTTTTAGCTATTCGCCAAATCCCTACCCTAGACCTAACTTGGAATACACACACATATATGACAGCTATCCAACAAATTATTATATACTTGATATTACTCATTCACACCTTTTGGAAGTGAGCAGCGTTTATAATACTGTAAAATATTTAAATTGTGGAGGTTAATTTAGAGAAAATGCCTCCACATTCCCGTAGAAATGGAGAAATCACAATGAAAAATCACATTTCAAAAATCACCCCAAAGTGTATCCGGCTCAAATTTGGACCTCAACCTCCCAGTCACCAGCAATCTATAGCACCGTAGATCTCATGACTATCAATAAAATGTAATACATTCGAATACATTTATATATTATAACTATTATTATATCTTTGTAATTAATTGTATTTACATATCTTTAGTAAGGTTGAATAGCTGAAAACAGATACTATAGACGGATAGATGAATTGTGATGGGCATGCGGTCTGAATGTCAAGCTCATCTAGTCTGGTTTGATGGTTACCAAAAAGATCAACGCTTTAATCCCAGCTTGATATACTGAGGGTGGTTTTCTTCAATTAATTTCCACTCTCCCTTTCTACAAATGTGGATACGTTTCCTCTAAATACTACCGTCCTCGTTTCTACTACATTATCATAATTAATATATGCGTATCTGCGAATGGATAGTGAAAGGTAATAGAGAATAAAATTATGGGTTTTCATGAACGCAAGTAGGGCTTTCTCCTATTTCCCATTTGATCTCACTGTTAATGTTGGTGTATTCTGTTTACCCTGAAAGTTGGAGGTTTTAGCTTGACGGAATAATTCAAGGATTTTTTTTAAAGGTGGTGTCGTACTGAAATCAAGCAAGGCAAAGTAAACGAAGGGTATATTTCCTTAAGAATCCTGCTAACTCTACTTATTTAGTTTATATACTCACTGATACATAGATCAAAGGTAGTGGAGCTTTAGTCCAAAAGCTTATCTAAGTCTATACTGCATCTTAATACGAATTATAGGGTCCTGGGTTTGACTTCCCACTTGAGCAAGAAAATTATTATTGGTGAAATTGGGGCCTTTCATGAGTCAATGGTACTGTGCTGTGTATGTTCCAGAAATAAGTTAATTTTTAAGTTGCATGATTATATGATTAATTGGTTCTAAAAGTCCACGTTAAATATGCCAATATAATTGTAATAGTGCTAAAATAATAAATAAAACAAGTTTTATACGTCGAATTTATTTAATTGATAATCATTATTGGACTGAGGTAAAGTGTGAACGGTCCTAGGTTAGGCTAGTTTGTAGATATAATTATAATATTGTGGCTTATTGATAGTAAATTACGTGTAATATCTTTAAGATACAGAATTAGTTTACAAAAATAATTATTGAAAATGCGTTCTAAAACAAAAACAACTCTTGATAATCTTCTATAAATTATCACTTTTGAAGAATGTGCCAAATTAATAACTAAAACAAACAACTGTCTACAACTTTTAAACTCTATACAAACTATAGTACACGACCTTGAATATTAATAATATTTTTTAAATCACTAATCAGGGACTACAGAATGAAATTATCAGCAGTGAGTTTTTCCTCATGAAGAAGCTTGTCAAAAAGAGATATGCTCGTGAACCAGTTGTCCATTGTTGTGTTTCTGTTTGAGTCTTTTATTGATTTCAAAAGTTCGAGTTTAAAAAAAAATTCTAACACAATTTTAAGTCATTTTTTTTGTTTAGTAATTTTATTTAAATTTTTTAGTTTTATTTTAAGAATTAGAAAGGCTTATCAAAAAAACTTTACCCTTATTAAAAAATAGCCTTTCACAAAAAAACGCATTGCGTGAGAAATCTGCTTATTGATAACAAAAATAATAAAAGGACCTTAAAATACTCATACCGAGCGTGAGCTAGGGTTATATGAAGTGCGGGAATATGTTAATTTCAGATTACCTAGAAAGATGATGCAAAAAAAAAGATCGGCTCAATTTGATTCAAGAGCGTCTATCCAATGGGAGTGCTAAGCAACGTTAACAACGCCTCTAAGTGAATCAAGAGCATCTATCAATGAGAGCGCTTAGCAACGATCACAACGCCTCTCATTTATTCAAGAGCGTCTAACAAATGAGAGTGCTTAGCAACGATCACAACGCCTCTAATTGATTCAAGAGCGTCTATCAATGAGAGTGCTTAGCAACGATCACAACGCCTCTCATTGATTCAAGATCGTCTATCGAATGAAAGTGCCTATCAACGTTATCATAGCCTCAATTTAATAGATGAGAGATTATCAAGCAACTCCGTGGAGCACCGTACGCATCAATTGATCAATGCATGCAAAAAGTGTAACTGCCAGAGAATAAAAAACAGCCGACGAAAGAAATAGTCGCTCGGTAACTATGCGCCCAGTGGATCGTAGTTGAGGGCACTTTTTCGATGAAGACGCTTTTAAATCAACAAATAATGTGTTTACTGATGTACTTTGGACAATATGTAACAAAGTTGTATGTCCGCAGCAGTGGTGTACTTAACGCAAACATAATTTGGCTTTGATAGTAGGCCTAGCCGCAACCATTTACTTATGAAGTTTTGCATGATGAAAATATTTTGAATATTGGAATGACATCAAGCATCGGACTGATATTAATCAGGCTTTACATCGTCACGCTATAAAAATCCAAGACTAAGCAATGAGAGAAAATAAATCTCAAAGTCGTTTATGTAGACGATCTAATTTTTTCATTCCTTTTATATTCTAGCTTCCAATGAAGTTTTCTGGGAGAATTTTATAAAATATCGTCAGAGGAACTTGTTCTTAAAAATAAAAATAAAAGAATAATCGAAACCAGTGTATCTAGTAAAAGTTATGCTTGAACATCCATAAAAAAAACATATATATCGGATTGAAAACTTCCTCTTTTTTTTAGTTTGGTTAAAAACTAGTGAAGAATTTTGTGCCTAGAATAAATGGGATTATATTTAAGTTTTAATGCAACTTCTGTATTAATCAGTGAAAGGCAAGTTTGCAAACTCGGCTTTTATACAAAGTCAACCTTTACCTTGATCATCATAATCGGGATTTTATGGATGAAGACTTGTTTTATTTATATATATATTAGGCCGGGTCTATACCAATATTGGGATGTGTTTTATGTAATAGGCTAGGCCTGCCACAATGTGAAGTTTTGTGTTTTGTGCTCTGGGATAGGGCCGTACCAACAAATTGTTGTAAGTTTTGTGACTGGAAGTCAGGGTTCAAATCCCACCTGAATATGTTTAGGTGAGATTTTGTACTGTGAACTACTATATCCACTCTCTTCGCAAATGCGAGTATATTTCCTTTAATACTCTACCTTCCTTCTCTATCGTCCATAAGTGAAAATAAGCGGATAGCTCCTACATGTCGCAAGACATTGAATACGTAAGAAATAAAAATGCAAGGTAGTTTATTTATAAATAATTTTAAGAAGTAGCCCTTTTTCAAAACCAAGTACACAAGAATTGCAAGTAGCCACAACTAACTATTTGTTTTTACATTTCATAAGTTTTTCTAGTTTACTATTGGCTTCTTCAATTTTCAGTTAGATTTCTTTCCAAACAACAATCCCCATTTATTTTATTACTTTTTGAAAAAAAATAATTCTCAAGTTCACACAAAGCGAAAATATAATTTTTATAATATCCAACAATTCTATAAAAATATCCTGATATATCTTTATGTTTGACTAATAAAAGTTTAGAGAAGTAGACCAAACGGCAAAGTGAGATTTAATGTTTAAAACGATTGAACTCGTAGAAGTATTTTATGTTTTCTTATAATCTCACTGATCGTAAAATTAAATTACACTTGGAAAATATTATTCTATTTTCAACTTTTAGTAACAAAACATTTTAATGTTTTATTTAATTGTTTATTGCTTTAGTAGTATTATCACACCTATGAAATATAACAAATTTTTAGATTCATTTTTATACTACGATTTCTTTTATGTATCTACAACTTAATCCAGAATTGTTGAATCATGTTTGAGTATTTTCATATATTTTCGGAAAGGCTGCTGAACATTGATTTCAAATATATTCCATGGTTTTATTATTGTTTAGAGATAATCCGTGTCGATATGTACGTGTTATAAATGTCAATCTATTCTATTCTAATTTTACGGTGCTGTAGAAGTCATGGTTAGAATCTCGATTGAGTGTCTAAAGGATGTTTTCTTTAAATGACTTCCCACGCTACCTTCATGAGAATGCGGATATATTTAATCTATAAATTCTTGTGGAAGATAAAGTATTGTTCGTGTTATTTCCGACATTATATTTCTACTATTCCAAGTGTCCCGCATTAGATATATGGCAATGCCTAAAATTAATTAGGGAAATAGGTATTTCCTTTTTCACAGTGAGAAATTATGTGTGAAAGAAGGGAAATTATATCTGTTCTAAAATTAAATTAGTGTGTAAGTCATATGGATATATAATCAGTCGTCTAAGAAAGTAAACATCAACTACTTTAAATAATGTTATTTTTAAATATTTTCTTAGAATAATTCACTCATTTATCCATAGGTTTAATTAAATAGATTGCTATCAATGTATAATCCCTTAATTTAAAAACAGTTTTATAAATTTTATCTTAAATTATAAAAACTAATTAAATGTTATTTATTTTCAGACACGTTATACCACTTGAGGAAAGTATTTTAGCTCTCTGGAAAAACGCGAATTCATCTTAAGTTTTGTTTACAAGCTTCGAAAGTTAATAACTGCATGGGGTTTCATTAGCTCGTGCAAACAAAATCATCCTGAAACTTAAAAGAGTAGAGAAACTCTTTGTTTACATTTCGGTACCAAGTATAAAGTCGAGATATTGTTAGGTTAAGAAAAGAGATAGTATTTTGTGTGTATAATTACCTAAGCCTACAAATTTACCACTAAACTAATTAAGCTACATACAAAATAAGTTTGTAAACTTGTGGGATTATTTTAGACACATCCCTAATTATATGTAGGAACAGTTAGACCTACAGCATCAGAAAAAATGCAGGCATATCTGTTTCAAGCCTGTACATATGCAGAGGAATATCTTTTTCTAATTTATTTTGACTAAGAAATCATTTTAACTTAATTTTTAGAACTTGCAACGCACACCAACATAATATAACAATATACAATATATACAAAATGACTTTAAACAAATTTGCCCAGCCTTTGATATAATCAAATACTATCGAAATTAAATAGTTTTACGTGAAGCTTTAGTTTAAGTATATTCATTGAGATTAAAGCGTTTATTCTTTATTTTATTGTATTAATTGTAGGTAACATTATTTCAAACACTTCAGCATAATAAATGTTACCTCATTTTTCTTAAAATATAAGAATCACCCAAAGCTGCCCGGAATAACCACGCAATGGATTGCGTGTTTACCAATGGCAACGCTTTACTTTGCTTAAAAAAGACAGAAAAAATCATTTTTATTTTTTCCAACACAGTTCTAAATTGATTTTTTTTTAATTCAAATTTTAGAATTCCGGCTTCAAGGTGCACTTGTTCGTGCACAGGGACTAGTAATATTTAAATTTCAGACCTCCATGGGCGATAGATATCGCGCAATAATTATGAGATAAAGACACACAGATACACAAATTCTTCATTTTATTAAAGAAATAAGATATAAGATAAAATATTTCAATACATGTTAAATACAGCCCTGTATTTAGTGGATTGCCTCATTTTACAAAATCTACTAGGCCCCTAATCTACTATATTACCTGCTATGGTAGTTGAATGGTCCGGCGTCACTCTTGGAATAAAATGAACTGACGATGACGGTAAAATTGGATTAGAATACAGATTTAGTCTACTGAGGGAGTTTTTTTTCTAAAATGGGTTTTCACTCTCCCTCCATGAAAATGCAGGTACATATAATACTCTCAAAACTACATTCACTCACTTCTAACACATACATGTAATTATTTCATATACGTACTCGAACGTGTAGGGAGACGCGCTGACAAACACAAATATCTAAAATGACATGAATGTTCACTTTCTGAATGTAAATTTAACAACATTCTTAGCCATGCCAATATAGCCTAGTCACACGTTCTAAGGTGGGGTTTTACAGTATTATTTATCACCCTGGTTTTAAAATCCTTTCTCCTCGATAATATGGGTGCCCTTACTCTATAAAAACCTTCTTCACCCTGGCCACTTAAATTATGCCATTAATAACCTGTGTGTGTGTGTGTAGTTTAATAACAATCCACTCCACTCGACGCATAGTCTAAGGCACAACTCTCACAGTGGAATAGACCAGTGATGACGGGGAGGTTGAGGGTTGACTCTTGGTAGGCTGTAATGAGGGTGGTATTTCCAAAATAGTTTCCCCCCTCCCACCAAACAAATGTGGGTACATATCCTCTAAATATAATCTTCCTAAAACCCTGGAAGCCTTATTATAATTAGTACATAAGCGTACGGGTAGCAAGACCAAACTATAATAACTTAAAATAAATGGCATGATATAATCATGCATAATTATTACATAGGTTATTAAAGTTTGTAATAGTTCTCAAAACATTGTTACAAGAAGACTACCCTTAAATTATTTTACCTTCAAAAAAGGGTATACATTGACCCTAAATATAGATTCTGAACAAAATGGTCATAGCTAATTTTGAAAATATATTTTTTTAAACCGGTAATAAGTAAACCACCCATAATTTTTCAGAAGGAATTAAAATTACAATTGTATCACCATGCATAATCATTAAAACATCTGAATATAAAGTTTGAACAAAATTCATTAAATCATTTTTGCTGTACCCTCAGATAGAAGAAGAGCCATAGTAATTGTAAAAAACACTTTTTTTATTTCTATGGCACATAAAACTTTCATGCATCATAATCTCAAAGTAGAAAAATATATTGTTTTCAATACTTTATCTATATAAGGTAAAAACGCGCTGGACTTTTAAACAAATTTACTAAAAAAAACTTAACATTACACAACAAAATATATTAGTTTTTTAATGGCTAGAAATAAAAGGGTTATTACTTTTCGTCGCTCCTAGCCTGTCTCAAGATCATCTCATGATGATAATTATTTTTGACAGCATGATAGAGAAAAAGTTATTCTTTTTATATTTTTGTTTTTATAATAAGAAAACAATTTTGTAAGAGTGCAGTTGGAATTTAATTGTCTTTGACTAGATCGTTTTTTATCTTCTGCCTTATTTATATATAACATGGTTTTGCAGCAGGATGAGGGAAAAAACTTAGTAAGCTATCAACTATATCTTGACAAGAAGAAATAAATTTCAAATTACACAGAATTAAAAATACAGTACTAAAGTTATCTAGAAAAATAGTCCAGTCATTACAACCAATTTATATTAGCTATGCATCTTTCTCACCCATTCTCACTGACTATTTTTATTTAGTTTTACTTTTAATTGACTACGATTTATATTTGTTTTTCATTAACTTGCTATATTTATATCTTTAAATCGATAAATGACACCTTTACATAGGTAGAGATACGGTATCAAAAGAAAAGTATCGATACCGTACTCATTGAAACTAATGGGAGAAAAATATCGATACCTTCCTAGTATCGAAATAAAAATATCAATAGCCGTAAGTATCAGTATCGAAATTTTAACCTGGGAAAATGTTGTTTTATTATCAAATAATAATTTCAACATTTGCAAAGTAATAATAGTTGTAACAACATTTTAGAAAACATTCTAAACATATCTTTAGTAAGGAATAAATCAACAAATATAAGTTAAAACTTAGACATTATTATTTAGAAATACTGAATATATGATTTCAGATTCAAGAATTTTTTTCAATGATTACTGATGATAAAATTTCGTTATAACGTATGGACAGTATATTTTATTTATATGGAAAAACAATTTTCTTAAACAAAGCTTTCACAACATTTTAAATATCCCATTGACTCAATAACTAGACATTTACATGAGTCAAAATTTGAGTACAGTAATAGTTAAATACAAGATTAGAAATAAATATTAAAACTTATTTAAAATAACAATTTAAAACACAGTTAACACCATCACTGAAAATTTTTGTTTACAATGTGTATGAATTGAAAGTTAATTATATTTATGAAAAAGTTTAATCATGTCTAAGTTTTATCTGCATTAACATCGCATTACTCCTTTAGCAATTCCAGATTAGGTGGAGAAATCTGGAGGCTTAGTTTCACGAACATCCTTTTCAATAAACATTTCACAACCTAACTTATTTACACCCGGGTCAATTAAAATTATACCTCCTTGTTTTCGTTTTAGTACTTCATTTTATCAATACATATAATATGTGACAGTGTGTCAGTTAACATCTTCTAGTCATGCAAACACTTCGTGTTTCAACCTACAACGATGTAAGTTTGTTTGTTTAGATATTTTCATATATAACCTTTTAAGTTTCTCTAAATTTCATGTTCTATTTTACACAATTTAAACTTATTATTTACATTCCTTAATAGTTTTTATAATTTAAATGTTTACAGTTTCCATTAATATAGAAGGTGTATGAGTACCGAAACATGTCGGACAATTAAGTCTCCAGTAATGAGACGTTAATCCAGAAAAGACTTAGACATGATTTCACTTTTTCATAAATATAATTAACTTTCAATTCATACACATTGTAAACTGTAAACTGTGTTTTAACTTGTTATTTTTAATATGTTTAAATTTTGTAAATCTTATATCTAACTGTTTCTGTACTCAAATTTTAATAATGTATGAATGATTATTTGACCATTTGACTCATGTAAATGTCTTCTTATTGATTCAATAAAATAATTTAAATGTTATGAAAACTTTGTTCACGGAAATTGTTTTTCCAAGAGTATAAATAATATTTAGCGTCCTTATGTAATAATGAAATTTTATAATCAGTAATCTTTTTTTTAATTCTTGAATCTTAACTCATATCGTCATAATTTATAAATTATAATATCTAGGTTGAAAGTATTGTATAATGGATATTATAGAAGGATTTACTAGAATAGCCTTCAAAATGTCTATGGAAATGTAGCTAATGTAAAGCTTTTTAATTATTAAATATTATTAATAAAATATTTTTTCAATCTATTTTTTACCCTACTTTAACCATAGTAAACATTCCAATCATGAGTGAAGATAACAATAAAGTTGTTTCTTCCGTTACCGGCGTGTGTTAATATTAGCAAAAGTATCGGAAAAGTATTGATTAAAAAGTATCGAAAGGAAAATATCGATATTAGTAAGTATTGATATTTTTTCACATCCCTATAAAGGAATATACACCAGTGACTTACCACTGAGCTATACAAGAGTCGTCCCGTGCCCAGAGTCATTCTTCAATCATATTTTAAGGCAGAGTCTGTGATGGACGTGCGGAAATCATCAGCTACATATGATCGATCAATTGAGATCACAATCTAACAGATAAAGTAGCCTTATTTGACATGGAACTAAGCCAAATTTGCCGGGTTTGATTCTCGTGTCCAGGTGTCATTTTTCAATTTAAAGAATATTAAATTCAGAGGCGACTACACCCATACTTAACAACTATAATAACTTAGTTATCTAATCCATCCCTGTACTTATTCATTTTAATTCATTCTTTATATTTATTTATGTTTTTAATTTAATCATTATATTAATTTATTTTAATGATTAGCTCCATGGATTTACTTTGTTTCTGACAATTCCTTCTAATTCTGTATTTCTAATTTTCTTTTTTGATTTATTTTTGTTAATTGACACTTCTAATTTATTTTTGCTTCTAATTTACTCTTTCTGTTAAGCCTTTGTTTGTATTTAATTATGTAAAATTGACTCCTATTTATCTCTTTTTTAGTGGTTATTTCTATTACTCTGTTTTCCATTAACTCCCGCTATTTATTTTATACGTGTATATTATTAACGCCTAATTTTTTTTCTACTTGACTTGCAATTTCATTGTTTTTCGTGAAGCTCACATTAGCGTGGATATAGGATGGTATAATCATGGTGATAATTCACGCACTAAACCCCCCCCCTCCCCCAATGCTTCGATCACCTCTTCATCTTCAAGCCAATCCATCGCGAGACTGACGCCTTAGACCAGGGATGAGCAACCTTTACTGGTTCGGAGGCTAAATTACCAGTCACTTGCCAAATCAAAGGCCAAACTAGATGGATTCTACCAAAAATGGCTAATTTTTATTTTATTTAGTAGCCTGTATATTTACAACTTTTTTTATATTCTAGACATAATGTGTTTTATAATAATTTAACTAATATGCTTTTATTATACATTTTAGAGACAGGATTAGTCTTATACTTGGTTCACGAGACTCTCAATAATTGAGGTTAATGTCGGTGTTGTTTATACATAATTAGAGGGAATTTTCAAGATCTTCGTCTGTCATCCTTGTACGCGTTTTCGACTTCTCGTGTTTCATCCTTGAAAATAACGGTTCACACGTGTACTTACTGCCAAAAAATAATAATTCATTTCCTTGAAAAAGTAGGCAAACTTAGCTTATTTTTCTTATTCAAATGAAATTTATAAAATTATATTAAAGCAATGTTGTTAGATTTATAGTTCAGAGTTAAACCCTTCTGAAGCTGAATAAGTTCCATCTGTGAATTTTCTGAATATTTAGCCACATCAGGATTCATCGAACGAGAAAATATAGTGAATGTAGAGTCTTTGTTTTGGAAGCTGTACACCTTGTATCAAACTGATATATCAATTACTTCCGTTCATCTCCAATTGAATTATATTTAATACTGTCATGAGTGCTAGAGTAGGAAAATAGTAACAATTTATTTTGTTTAACTTTCCCACAGTATTTACTTATTACAAAACTCTTTCACATGTCCATGCAGTTCATGCACCAACCGTCCTGGTTTTTAAATTGTAGGATTGAGTTCGTTGAGGAGTCCAGTGACATCTACAAGAAATGCCTAATCACACACAATTACTTATCATCTTTCATTTGATTAATTTTGTTTCTCTTAACCCCTATGAAATTTGTGATGTCTTGTCTTAAACGTTAAAATAGTTTCAACATTTTACCTTTACACAACCACCTCACTTTACAGTAGTAAAAAACATCTTCATAATCTGAAAATATGTCGTCCATATACTCCGGAAACTGGTGGTGATTAAGTGCACGTAGCATAATAGATTTAATGCAAGCAACTACCTCTTGTATAATATTTTTGAATTTAATCGATCTTGAACATAAAATTTGTTGGTGGATAATACAATGATACAATTGTTAAGTTTTCCTCCTGGATATTTAATTCTAATGTTCTTCCTTTGACTATTTCAATAAAGTCCTTGCGTTCACCAACCATTGCAGAGGATACGTTAGACAAATCTCAGTTAATTGACTTCATTTAAGACCAATTAATCTGAAAACTGTACCAATTGCTCTGAATATTTCTTCAACGGTAGTTATTCATGATGTTGAAATCCATGTCGACTTATCGAATAAAATAGACTACTTGTGCTTTATTGGACGAGTCTGTTCTCTAGTTCGATTAGTAGAAAATGGTTCAAATCGAGTAATTCACTCATTAAAACTGATATTGATGTCATTAGACATCATTTATATGTGTCGAACAATAGTACATCTCGACAAACAAATTAGGTCAAAGTACTTTCTCTTGTCAGGACATATTATATATTTGCAACAGTGAGCAGACACTCTTTGCTAAATTCTTCTTCGCCAGATGGCAATTGCAATTTTTTCGCTCACCACAAAACTAGCTTAAACAAAACTATCATGCTGCGTTCTTTGTTTGTTGAACGTGAACATTTGCTGCCTGTTGCCCGAGCTATTATTTAACTTCTGTATCTTGTCTTTTAGCATGTGTTCTTAATTTTTTTCGTGATCAGCATGTTTTGAAATAAAATGTATCTTCAGATTGTATTCTTTAAGTACAAAAAGAGCTTAACTGAAAAGTAAGTATTAATCATGATAAAGAAATAATCTTCCTTCCTACTTATTGAGATTAACAACACACTGTATCCACTTTTATACTTTTTAACATATCACCAGTCATGCTCACAATACCACAAATGATATGTACTATTAAAATGTTTATGCATGTCACTCAAATTAACTTCAAATGAAACGGGAATAGAAGAAAACACTATTACATCGATTTACCACGTACATGCAAAGCAATTCGGGGAGTGGGGGAGAGTGATATAGCAAACTCTGCTTTCATCCGCGAGGGCAGTGAATGGACATGTCAGACCAGGACCTTAATTTTGAAACTATCGGGCTACAATTTGTTAGCTCAATTCTCGCATCTCG
This sequence comes from Timema shepardi, assembly GCA_902151425.1. Lineage (NCBI taxonomy): Eukaryota > Metazoa > Arthropoda > Insecta > Phasmatodea > Timematidae > Timema > Timema shepardi. The sequence goes on from CABFVX010001120.1 coordinate 65,635, forward strand.
CACACAATCTTGCTAATACCTAATTTTGAAATGTCTGAACTGTGAAAACTGACCTCTCACTGGCGGCTTACGAGAGAGCTCTGCACGCCAGCTAAACACCGTGATAGCACGGGCTTGTTTTGCAAGTGAAGCAATATCAAACAAGATAGACACCATCTTCTTTGTTTCAATTATCCTAGAATGATTTTGTAAAAACAAACCTACCAGTGTATGAAATAGGTTTACAGACTAATAAAACATCATTGCATTGGATGGTTCATGTAATACTTCATTCAAAATATTTGTTTTTATAAATTGGCCATAACATAACTTAATTCTCTCTATATTATAAGATACAATTTTTGTTGAGCTGGCAGCGTGACTTCCTCTAAAGCTAGAATTCCCAGATCCAAATAATTACAATTGAAAAATGTTCTTTAAATTTCATCAAACTGAAAAAAAATCACCTTTAATTTTAAATTATATTAAAAAATATTGTTTAATTTGTTTTGAATATTTTTAGAAAATATACAATGTTTTTTAGACTACGTAGAATATTTCAACAATCAATATTCTTCTTTAAAATAATTTAACAAGGTCAATTGAAAATAATATATTATATTTAAAATTTGGTTTGTAGTTACGTTTTATAGTAAATTAATTGGTTTTATGATGTAAAAATCTTTATATTTAAAAATTAAACTAAGCAATCTATTTATTATCAGCATAGTGAAAACCGTTATGCCATATTTATGTTTTAAAAATAATTGTTAAAATAAAATAATACATACAATTCTAATTGACAAGTGATTATTTATTCAAACAAAATTAAAATTTTAAAATCGGGATGGGATTGATTTCGGTAATACAGAGTTTCAGAGAAGTACAATTTCAAATGAGCTAACGTAACTGTACATATAAATACAATGACGTTTAACTGATAATTTTATAAATTGTACACACATTGATATGAAAAACTTTGTAGCAAACAAATGAAAGATAGTTTTCTAATAGAGCCAAACTAATGCGTTTACATGTTGCATTATATACGATTGTAGTGTTTACTTTAGTGTACGTATCATTTATAATAATTCGTTTTTATTCCATCGGCAAAATGCTTTTGGACATCTTTGGTTTACCAGTCAAATTGTAGAGTAGAAAATTGTAAAAATGGTGTTATAGCTGTAGTAAAACATAAACAAATGCCTAACACTTGCCCTATTTGCATGCGAATTTGGAACAGGCTTGGCATTAAAATTGGATAGCTCTACAACCAAGAAGTAAAATGGATGACGTGAGCGAAACTATTACTAACTCCTGTTCTACCACCAGATATTTTCTTTTTCTGTTCCAATCTCTAATTTACTTCCCCTACAATCTTTATTTTGACACGAATTTTATATTATATAATATATAGAGTCATATAATTATATAATTTCTGTTGAATACAATCGAGATTATTTTAAAGTAATTTGTTCTAGTTTTAAAAAAGGGGAATCTTTATTTATACAGTTATCTTAAATAAGACTTTTACTAAATATCAATGAAAAGAAGCAAAATTTTTAAGGTTTTTGTAACAAGGGCACAGGTTATTCCTTTCCATATAAATATATATTTGTTTACTTAACATTCCAATTTAGTTAAAAATAAGGTTTAGGGGAAATGCAACCACGTTTGTTCGATTAACGTTGGTAAAACTATTTTTTTTTTTTTAGGAAAAAACTACGCTCAGTCCACACAACCAAGATCTGAGATCTGTTTGTCCGTCACCAGCTATGTCACTATCTCACATGAGTGCCATCTCCTGCATTCAAAAAAGGTTCAACAATGAGTTATTCACCATGCTAAGCTGATTGTTTACCTCTTGATACTTCCCCTATTCCAATTATCACATCCTGAACGGTCCTTTCCCTCATTCTAACATCCTTGTAACGAGTTATTCACCCTGCTAAGCTGATTGTTTACCTCCTGATACTTTCCCTATTCCAATTATCACATCCTGAACGGTCCTTTCCCTCATTCTAACATCCTTGTAACGAGTTATTCACCCTGCTAAGCTGATTGTTTACCTCCTGATACTTTCCCTATTCCAATTATCACATCCTGAACGGTCCTTTCCCTCATTCTAACATCCTTGTAACGAGTTATTCACCCTGCTAAGCTGATTGTTTACCTCCTGATACTTTCCCTATTCCAATTATCACATCCTGAACGGTCCTTTCCCTCATTCTAACATCCTTGTAACGAGTTATTCACCCTGCTAAGCTGATTGTTTACCTCCTGATACTTTCCCTATTCCAATTATCACATCCTGAACGGTCCTTTCCCTCATTCTAACATCCTTGTAACGAGTTATTCACCCTGCTAAGCTGATTGTTTACCTCCTGATACTTTCCCTATTCCAATTATCACATCCTGAACGGTCCTTTCCCTCATTCTAACATCCTTGTAACGAGTTATTCACCCTGCTAAGCTGATTGTTTACCTCCTGATACTTTCCCTATTCCAATTATCACATCCTGAACGGTCCTTTCCCTCATTCTAACATCCTTGTAACGAGTTATTCACCCTGCTAAGCTGATTGTTTACCTCCTGATACTTTCCCTATTCCAATTATCACATCCTGAACGGTCCTTTCCCTCATTCTAACATCCTTGTAACGAGTTATTCACCCTGCTAAGCTGATTGTTTACCTCCTGATACTTTCCCTATTCCAATTATCACATCCTGAACGGTCCTTTCCCTCATTCTAACATCCTTGTAACGAGTTATTCACCCTGCTAAGCTGATTGTTTACCTCCTGATACTTTCCCTATTCCAATTATCACATCCTGAACGGTCCTTTCCCTCATTCTAACATCCTTGTAACGAGTTATTCACCCTGCTAAGCTGATTGTTTACCTCCTGATACTTTCCCTATTCCAATTATCACATCCTGAACGGTCCTTTCCCTCATTCTAACATCCTTGTAACGAGTTATTCACCCTGCTAAGCTGATTGTTTACCTCCTGATACTTTCCCTATTCCAATTATCACATCCTGAACGGTCCTTTCCCTCATTCTAACATCCTTGTAACGAGTTATTCACCCTGCTAAGCTGATTGTTTACCTCCTGATACTTTCCCTATTCCAATTATCACATCCTGAACGGTCCTTTCCCTCATTCTAACATCCTTGTAACGAGTTATTCACCCTGCTAAGCTGATTGTTTACCTCCTGATACTTTCCCTATTCCAATTATCACATCCTGAACGGTCCTTTCCCTCATTCTAACATCCTTGTAACGAGTTATTCACCCTGCTAAGCTGATTGTTTACCTCTTGATACTTCCCCTATTCCAATTATCACATCCTGAACGGTCCTTTCCCTCATTCTAACATCCTTGTAACGAGTTATTCACCCTGCTAAGCTGATTGTTTACCTCCTGATACTTCCCCTATTCCAATTATCACATCCTGAACGCTCCTTTCCCTCACTCTAACATCCTTGTACTGAGTTATTCACCCTGCTAGGCTGATCGTTTACCTCCTGATACTTCCCCTATTCCAATTATCACATCCTGAACGCTCTTTTCCCTCACTCTAACATCCTTGTAACGAGTTATTCACCCTGCTAGGCTGATTGTTTACCTCCTGATACTTCCCCTATTCCAATTATCACATCCTGAACGCTCCTTTCCCTCACTCTAACATCCTTGTAACGAGTTATTCACCCTGCTAGGCTGATCGTTTACCTCCTGATACTTCCCCTATTCCAATTATCACATCCTGAACGCTCCTTTCCCTCACTCTAACATCCTTGTAACGAGTTATTCACCCTGCTAGGCTGATCGTTTACCTCCTGATACTTCCCCTATTCCAATTATCACATCCTGAACGCTCCTTTCCCTCACTCTAACATCCTTGTAACGAGTTATTCACCCTGCTAGGCTGATCGTTTACCTCCCAATACTCCCACTTTCCTAACTCTTGTAGCCTGAGCACACCTTCCCCTCACTATAATGGCTTAGAAATTTGTAGTTCATCCTTTTATACTTCTTGTTTACCTCTTCACTCCTTATATCAGTCAATATAATAATATTCAGTAAATAATTAGGTCTATGTATAGATAGTTTTTTATTTTTTAGGATCTAATACCCCAAAAACATTCTCTTTTTATATTTTTAGCTTTATCAAATATTTATGCACTCATTAAAAAGGTGCAGTTGTGCTCCGGAAATAAATACGAACATTTTTGCTTACCTTAAACTGTTCCGTCGAAGGTGAAAGGTCTCCAGCGAGAGAGTAAACACCAATCTTGGTGGCATGGACATTCCTAGAAAGAAGAGAATCATATAAATGCATAATCATGAAACTTCTAAGAATGGCCACACACCAAATGCAATATTAGACTCACGAAAATTTGTTTCGAATAAAATTGTAGCATTATGTCACATTTGGTGTAGAGACGTCTGAGACATTTCGATTGGTCACAATTTATAATTGTTCTAATTCCCACCATTAGTAATTGAGCCATCAAAGAGTTGAGTGCAGTGTTTAGTTGGTTCTTAAAAAAAAGTGAGTTTGTACAATTGAGTGACTACGATGGCTATTTAAGAAGCAAACTTAGCCATTCTTTTATGGCAATTCACAACGCTTTTTGATGTGCAACCAGAAAAGGAATATTGGATTCACCTAATAGATCATAAGGGAGATATTAATTAGTTAAAATCAGTTTTCCAAAATAATCTAAATAATAACATGGTTGAAACTCCATATATTTTTCGGGGCCTGGAACATGCACAGTTGAAAATGAATGTAATATTTTGTTGCAAGGCATAAATGAAAGGAGCATCGCTTTTGTTCGCAAGGTGTCTCTAGACGCCTTGAGACAATGTCCCAGGTAGTGTGGGGTGCCTCATTGAATGTTGTGGTGGTCGAGACGTCTGCAGCACGTTGCGACACGCTGCAACAAAATGTTTTGTTGCGAAACAAAAATTTGCATTTGATGTGTGGCCAACCTAAAGGCCCATTGACACGGTATTAGTTGACTTATGTAAGTACATTAATTTGGCTGCGCGCGCACAGCTTGCACCGTGTAAACAGACAAGCACGCTACTAACATGCAAGAACACTTGCAACTGAAAATGTTGGTTACCTTCAAACTTTACTAATGCAAGTAGACAATTCAAAATGTTGGCAACTAAAAAACTGTGTGTGTGGGGCACTTATTTGTGGAATGTTATAAAAAGGATAAGTTTTTGTTGAATTTTAAGCAACGGATTTATAAAGACAACAATGAGAAGGATATTGCATTATAGAATATTGTAAAGTGATATCAGGCGTACATAATCTCAAGAAGTGTCCAAAATAAAATGTTACGTAAATATTGCAAATGTGCCTTGTGAGAGATGTTATTTAATATTGGTAAACAAATGTTATAAATAATTTTATCGAATTATTATTTCCTACCAATTAACGTGGCATGTGTAATTTTTTATAATATACAATCAAAAATAATAAAACATTGTAGTACCGTGAATAGTTCCAGCAAAATAATATTCATGTTATCGGCAAGTAAGGTGTGAATGGCCGGTGGTTTTCACACTAAATCACCGGTACGCTTTACAATCTCCCAATCTTACACTTTAACGAATCTTTATACGTTTTAATCAATAATGTTCAGCCCACACACTTCTAACACTTTGTAGTAATCCTTTGGTAACTTGAGTAGATACACAACATAATAGTATTGTCTCATAGCAAAACAGATAGTTTAGATCCAACCCAATCTACAAATTAATTTAGGCCTATTATTATTTTAAAATATTTTAGGCCTAGCTAGAATTTAACAAGATATTTTGTTATTTGTATACCAAAATTTAAAACAGGGCTGAAAACACCTATGTTAGACTTATTAAAAAAGATGCCCAACCGAGTTTGGTTGTATTGGGATTTATTGACCCTATTTGAGTGTAATTTTATTTACCATGTATGCTCAGTATGTTAACAAATCAAGCAAAATAGTTTAATAATGTTTGGGATCAAATTAAATATATTTTAATGTATTAAGAAATTAAGAAATATGAGACCTACTAATCACTAACTATTTTATGTTGTATATATAAAACATTTTTTTAATAGGTAAACTAATTATGATAAATTGCTTTTACTGAAAGATTCTAATTTATCTGGCCTATTCTTATTCTAAATGCACCCTGCCTAGCTCCTAACACATAAGCGTAATTAGGGTATGCGTATAAATAACCTGAACGAAAAATGAGACGCAGTGATAAAAAAAACTCCAATAAAGAGACCAGTTAGCACCACTATTCATTTACAACCATGTTTTTAAAAGTGGTACTAATGCAAGTGAAAAACGCGTGTTGACACAACTAGCATGTTAGTAAGATAATACTAGTAAACGTTCATTAGTCCACTAACAACGTGTCAACGGGCCTTAAGAGTCCTTTCAATCAACCAGAAGAAATGCGTCACCACCAGCCACCACTTAAACAGTGGTAGTAGTAGTAAATATGAGTATAACTTTACCAGTATTTGTGGCTCAATGAAGCCTACAGGGTATAAAGAACAAAAATAACTTTAGAGCCCTTAATTTCCCTTCATTTAGAGGGATGGGATTAGCACTGAACATAAAGGTTTAAATAGCAAACTGGACAAATGAAATTCCTCGAAGCTAATCCCAAGTATAAGTCAGAGATATCAGTATAGAAAGGGACCGGGTATAGACTAGTGTTACAAGGATTAGGGGTAAGAACTTAAGGTTGCCATCAATGAAAAATAATGCATTTATTAAAGTATGTTTAGCTACGGATATTATTCAAATTGATTTTGGAAAAACCTTTGGCAAAAATTCATTCATAAGACTATAAAATTGAGTTCTGAATCAATAATACAATAATAGTATGTTTTCATCTTTAATCGAATTAACTTAAGTCCACATCGATTTGAATACAGTTTCAACATCAAGCTTGTATATCTTATATTGTTTGGTTTAACAGGCTGGGGAAGGGAAGGTTTCCATCCTATGGGGATCTAATGAGGATGAATTCACTTATTCCTTTTTTCAGTTGACCTTCACACAAATGCGACTATATTTTTTCTAAATCTTACTTTTCTACTTCCTACCCCACTATTACAATCAAATGCTGACAGCAATGGCAGATAGTATGAAGCGAGGAAAACATTAATTAATAGTAATTTACTAAGGTGCGAACCAACAATCTCCTATGATCATTTATGGATTAAAAATATGAATTTGTGTAAATTTCAAAATTAATAAAATAAACAAACTAAGTACATTATTTTATAACAAATTTACGTCATTTATCTTAAGGCACTGTTATAATTTTCTTGATATTTGACAAATTAAAATTAAAAATTAAAATGTTCACAATAAAAAATAATTTAGCATCACGTTTAATTACATCGCCAGGTTATACACATAGGTAATAGTAACGCTAGTGAAATAGGCATAAGGAAGGTTGAATTTAGAGGAAATGTCCCCTCATTTTCGTGGAGGTAAAGTGGGAAAACATTTTGAAATATAACCCTCAGTGCTTCAAACAAGGATTCAAACCGCTATCTCCCTGACATCAGCAGTCTAGTCTATTTCAAGAGTGACGCCGTATACCATGAGGACACAGAAGCGGGTTATAGTGAAAATTAAAGAAGTAAGCAAGTAAGGAAATATTTATTCAATGAAAGTGTACGGTTTTGTTTCATAGCTCAGACAAGGTGAACTGAGTCGCTTCCTACTCAGGATTGATTACATAAATTGTCCAAATATTTATCATTTAACACTTTTGTGGATGCATGGTGGACAATATAAAAAAATTTATTAACACATTTCTCAACTGATACATGTTTTTATAAACTTTAAAACCATTCATAAACCAAATTTTGTTTGTTTTTCCTCCCTTTAACTACACGACTAAACAATGTGTGTTTTATAAATTTAGCAATGATATTCTTCTTATGATTCAATATATATATATATAATATATTATATATATAATATATAATATATATATAATATATTATATATATAATATATTATATATGATAATCATATGATATATATTATATATATGTATATATAATATATATATAATATATATTATATATATGTATATATAATATATATATATATAATATATATTATATATGTATATATAATATATATATATTATATATATATTATATATATGTATATATAATATATATATATTATATATATGTATATATAATATATATATATTATATATTATATATATAATATAATATATATATATAATTTTTAACTTAATGGCTATTAAATATTAAGAAAACTAAATAATAATGTTATAGATATATTTTTGCAATAAAATATAAAATATTACTGTTGGTTTAGATTATTTTTAAAATTACATTACGTTTATTAAATTATAATATTTTTAATAGATTACTTTTTAAAAATATCCCAAAAAGTATATACATAATTGATATATAACATCCTTATAAGTTTGACACAAAAGCACTTAAAATATTACGTGACACTATATAATAATAATAATTATTATTATAATTAATATTATCAATAATATTATTTTTTGCCTCCTCCTTCAGCACCCAAAACTTTCTTCTTTCATTCAAACCATCAAATATTTGAATCCTCTTTCTTAAGTTCCCATTTAACTCAAACTTTTATTTTATGACGTCATGCAGAAGACAGTTCCTCCCAAGCGTGTGCCTGATCCAGTTTGCTTTGCACCAAAGAATCACATCCAATATATTAAAATGTAGGCCTATTAATAATATACGTCTAAAAAGTTTAAAAATGATTTAGTTATAAAAAAAACTGTATCAGTGGGAACGTGATATAAACGTCCAAGACCATTTATCTTGTTCTTATTTAACGATAATGTTCGGGTTTGAATCCCGGACAGGTGTATTTACAGTGTTTATTTCATTGAATGGTCTCGCATTTACTGTGTGTACAAACTTACCCTCCTCATACTTACAGCCTTAGTGTAACTAAAAGTTATTATATCCTTGCTAGCCAGTAAAAGACGGTACAGAAATAAAAATCCATACTGTACACATAAATTCACAAATTTGAATACAGGACAAAGAATGTATCTCGTTAACATCTAGGGATACTCGAAAATGTAAGCTAGCAGCTGATAGTGACCCAGGTAGTGAATAATATTAAGGTACACGAAATATTTATAAATGTATAAAGGAAATAAAAGAAAGAATATTATGAATGCCTGCAACCAGCAAAACATATGTTATGTGTCAAGTATATTTTCAACTTTAACCCATAAAGTCAACCAACCTCGGTGGTCCTGGGGTGAAGGGATTGCCTTAAGAGCCGATGCTCGTGGGTTCAAACCCAGCCAGAGTCGACGAGTTTTTCTTGAGCGATAAAAATACATATCAAATTGTCTTTCAAAAGGGAATCTAAAACCGTCTGTCCAATGTCAAATGTGGCATGATAAAAGAACCCTGAAAGGTATGTGAAAATACCTATCATCGCAGGATTGGTGGGCCCTTTCGCTTTCACTCATACACATTCTTGTGTGCCGATATAAACAGCTGGTTCAGAATGTGCTTGTTAAATACCTCAATTAAGATTAAATGAAATTTAATTTATAAGTCATGGACGATACATTGAATATTGCAATCGCATATGTTCATGGCATTTAAAATTAGACAAAAAGTCATTAAAAATCTCCACAGTGGTCATGTCAGATATTTAAAATAATATTTTCCTTATTTTACTAAACAATCACTAAACTTAATTAATTTTTTCATATGATCAAAAAAATAAAACTACTATTTTAATTCACTATAGTTTCATGCCGAGAAATGTATCAACGGTGATAGACCACTTTTAAAAATAAATATTTAATTTGTAATCTGTTTTTAGTCTATTTTATTTTTTGTTTAAATAAAAGCGCCTGTGTGTGTTAGCTAGCGTCAAACAACCAGTGATCCCGACGTGTGTGGCGGGCTCACGTGATTCGTGAACAAAGGGGTTGGCGAGGGAGAACGCTCAGTAACGACGCTAGTTACAATTCCGACCGAGAGAACGGTGTAGGAAGAGCCAAATGAAAAGTTAGATACGAATGAAACGAGCAGTGATATTGGTGCCCATTCCTTCTCCTATGGCATTCCTGATTTATATGTGAGCGAAACACTTTGGGATGGGAGGACATTTTCGAACATTACCTGGCATGTTAAATTGGTATTTTATTATCCGTTTATTCGAACCTGTTTATTTAAAGGAACACGTGGTCTAACTAAAGGTACTTTTTCCATGAAATTGTAAGAATTATTAATCTGTGATATTGTACAAACAAGTATATAATCAAAATATAAAACATTATTATATCTTTTATAATATTATGTTTATTTATTTTAATATATATTATTTATTTATACATTAATTATTGATAGTATTAATGTCGACTTAAAGCTAATATGTTTACCATGCTCAACGTCTTAGTACCCATTCAGGTTATTTAAAATATACAATGGTAAGGCAGAAGAGAGAAAGATATATTTTAGAGGAACTGTACTTGAATTGGCGTGGAATGAGAGTGAGAAACAGTTTAAGGGGTGTAACACACTTCAGTAAATCCTATTAGAATAATGATATGTGTGTGTGCACGAGTACGTCCTGCTCATCAGAGAATCCACATGGCCACAGGTGCAGGTGTAAGTCTTAATAAACTGGATGTTATAGAATCACTGAGGTTAGTTAGATTGAAACCCTTAACGGTGTATAAGTGGTCTATAGGCTTTAGCTCACGTTCCCCCTGGTCACCTTTGTTGGGGTGGTTTGGGCTAAATTCCCACCAGGGTGCAATGAGGTTGAATTTATTGGTGTGATGCATCACTCTCATTTTTATGAAAGTATTCGTTAAGTTTGCATACGCTAGCCTACAGATTTTAGTTTAAGTTGAGCTCCGCAAGTCTCATTTAGATAGCACATATTTTACCAAGAATAACCATGTAGCTTAGTGATAATTTAAGAGTAGGCATATTAACTGACTGCAAAACACGAACTAAATATAAGGGTTAAATTGGGCAAGGTTAAGCAAAATACATCAACAGGGAACTATTTAGGTATAATTCATAATTAAACTAGTTATTTATTTAAAATAAAAAGGAAATACTAAACTGACAAAGAGATAAGCATTTATGATGAATAAAACCAAAATTTTGCACTATAAAATCATTATCGTTTATTTTAAAATAAAATGTAATATTGCTACTGAAATTTGGCAACATATTTTTGATAATATAATAAATTCGTGTTAGGATTAAGAACATAAAACAATAATACAGATTTTAACAAAATAAATCTTAAAAAAGGACAACAAATTTCATGGATAAAAGAAAGGTTGATAGACTAAAAGTATTGCTTATTCTAGAATGACAAATTTCAGCTGAGAATATAATGCAAATAAATTAAACAATTAAGTTCTAAACGTATTGTAAGTTTCTAATAGTCAAAACCTTAAAATTTAACATGGGTTTGGTCAATACACCTAGACCTTACTCATACCAATCTGAAAGGAAAACAAAGTAGATAGAGCCCAAGAGTTGCAATCAAAATTGTAAATTATCAAAATACAGGTTACAAATGATTTTATTTACGGGTAACTGATTGCTGTGGTATCCGATAGCTCATTTAATGTAATTATTTGTCACCATCGCGTCTTACTACCTATTAAATTTAAATTAATAAATGTTAGCTATTCTAAGATAGTAGCAGTGAAGAAGGAACCACTTTAGAGGTAATATACCCGAAATTACGTGAAATGAGAGTGGAAAATCATTTAGAAAAGGCCACTTCCAGTAGATTCGAACGAGATTCAAACCAAATATACTGTATTTAGAAGGCCAGTCTAACAGGAAAGTGACTCTTTAGACCATTTTGGACACCTAAACGGTTAGAGGTATTAATATATTCTTCATCTGAAACTGACGATCTAAGCACGTCTGCATTATATACTCGAGCTTAAACTATGAGCAAAGAATTACCCAGATAGCCCGGGACTACTCTTGGATATCTCAATAATTGAACAATGGAGTGCTGAGTTTAAGGCCATTTTTTTTAACTAATTTAATTGAATTAAAATTGTAAAAATAAGAGGATATAAAATAGAAATCCATTTCAATATTAAGTCAAAATGGAATATGTCTACTGAAAAATTAATTAAGAGAAGGTATCCAAGTGTCTTTATATAATATACCTTGACAGTTAAAATGTTATATCTTGCATATAAACTTTTATTGTAAATAGGTCCCAGATTAGCCCATATCAATAAGGTAATAATAGATTTACTACCACCTTAGTTGCGTCTCAAGGAGAGAAAAGATACATTTTACTACCACCTGAGTTGTATGCCAAGGAGAAAACAGTTACATTTTACTACCACCTGAGTTGCATGCCAAGGAGAGAAGAGATACATTTTACTACCACCTGAGTTGTGTCTCAGGGAGAGAACAGATACATTTTACTACCACCTGAGTTGCATGCCAAGGAGAGAACACATACATTTTACTACCACCTTAGTTGCGTCTCAAGGAGAGAAAAGATACATTTTACTACCACCTGAGTTGCATGCCAAGGAGAAAACAGTTACATTTTACTACCACCTGAGTTGCATGCCAAGGAGAAAACAGTTACATTTTACTACCACCTGAGTTGTGTCTCAAGGAGAGAACAGATACATTTTACTACCACCTGAGTTGTGTCTCAGGGAGAGAACAGATACATTTTACTACCACCTGAGTTGCATGCCAAGGAGAGAACACATACATTTTACTACCACCTGAGTTGCGTCTCAAGGAGAGAAAAGATACATTTTACTACCACCTGAGTTGCATGCCAAGGAGAAAACAGTTACATTTTACTACCACCTGAGTTGCATGCCAAGGAGAGAAGAGATACATTTTACTACCACCTGAGTTGTGTCTCAGGGAGAGAACAGATACATTTTACTACCACCTGAGTTGCGTCTCAAGGAAAGAACAGTTACATTTTACTACCACCTGAGTTGCGTCTCAAGGAAAGAACAGATACATTTTACTACCACCTGAGTTGCGTCTCAAGGAGAGAACAGATACATTATACTACCACCTGAGTTGCGTCTCAAGGAGAGAACAGATACATTTTACTACCACCTGAGTTGCGTATCAAGGAGAGAAGAGATACATTTTACTACCACCTGAGTTGCGTCTCAAGGAGAGAACAGATACATTTTACTACCACCTGAGTTGCGTATCAAGGAGAGAACAGATACATTATACTACCACCTTAGTTGCGTATCAAGGAGAGAACAGATACATTTTACTACCACCTGAGTTGCGTATCAAGGAGAGAACAGATACATTATACTACCACCTTAGTTGCTTCTCAAGGAGAGAACAGAAACTTCTTTTAACGCAAATTTAGTTTCTACCTTTAGTTAGCTTCTCCTCAGAGGAAAAGCTAGTGTTTAGGTTATTGTGACCAACACATTTTTTATATTACGATAGTTTTAGCTTCGACTTTGCTTATGGAGTCAACGCTCAGAATAAAATCAGTTCTCGTCAACAGTTGGCAACACTTTTCCAAAGAATATTACCTTTTAAGAAGTGAGATGCTATTAATTTGTTAAATTTGTTTCAAGAATGCTGGTAATCATGATTGAACATTATTCATATATTATAATATTCCCAAACAGCTGATCACAAGTCACATTTGCAAGAAAGATTTGACCTCGCTTAAGTTAATAAATCTCTTGCATCATTTTGTTTGCCTACGGTTTGAAACGAAAAAAATACTAGGCCTACATTAGTCAATACACACACACACTTTAGTCAAAAAATCATAATGTTAAATAAGCATTCAAATAGCAGTGTTACAAGGGTAAATGAATTAATATGGGAGGTTGGCCAATAAAGAAACAATGTTTTTTTGTAATGTTTATGCTTGACGACCAAATGCTTTATTCTTATGATATTTGTGTTAATACTGATGCAGGTATAATATGTTTTCTGAAGATCATATAAAAGGAAACTAGTTATTTAAAGTTGATGAAAGCATTCAAGAACTCCCAAAAATAGTGTTTACACTGAATATTTTCGACAACTTAATGTCAAAACAATGGTTATTTATACTCAGTCGATCTACTAGGTTAACAATAAATTGAACGAGAGGGTGGTTCGTATGGTTAAAAATAATTAAATGCATATTTTATAAAAAAGGGAATCCTTGAGACTTTAGTTAAGTGATTAAAAATATAAGGATATTATATTCCTTTATAATGAGTTGTTTGCAATCCATTCACTTCAAGATAACTGGGTATAACTATTAATTATTGGTTTCAGATAAATTTAGTAAAGCTTTTAAAATTAAAAAACCTAGGCCTAAGCCAAGCCACATGTAAACATTAAGCTAGGGCTTATTTTGGCTATTTCCAGTCTTGATTGCAATATTTCATAGGCCTGCAACTCACATTAATGTGGATAGTAATTACTTTTGTATGTCAGATTCAGTTTAAATAGGATTACATTATTAAAGTTTTGTTGAGGCTATTTAAACAGATGAGTCCTACCTATTTATTGTCTTGTCAACTGGTCCGTCCACGTGTTTTACTTTAATGGGCTATAGATGATAAAGTTTGGGCTATAAAATTCGGATTTGTGTAGCGGGAGGGTGGGAAAACCTTTATAAAAATAAAATCACTCGTCACACTAAGCTAGGATTCAAATACCTACCTCCCCATCATTGTAGAATTATACTAAAGAGACTAACGTCTTGGTCAATGTTTCCCTATGAGGTGGGTCAACATACTACTATTATCCCAAAAATATTGAATCCTAACTAACCCCCACCTACTATAAAACCTACAAACAGTAAATCTTAATAGTGAAATGTCCCAATTATCAGTGTGTTGAGGGTGAATAATAATGCATTTTGATAGTGCTATGTTTCAAAGAAAATATTCTCTTTAACATCCAGTGTAAGCGTACTATGCTCACTCCAAGCCTACATTGTGATAAAGGCCTATTTAAAGTTAGATTTTATTATTATTATTATTATTATTATTATTATTATTATTATTATTATTATTATTATTATTATTATTAGCACCGCGTCTTACTACCAGTTCGGGTTATACGCACCTACGCTAATGTGTAATGGTAGGGTGATTGTGAGATGAAATGAAGGACCTACAGTTTAACGTGAAATCCGAACCACGGTGGAGGCCTGGCATTCCTCACATTCACAAGATGTCTTGTCAGATGAGAAGGAAGGGTTTGGTAATCAGATAAATCTTTGCCGGGACCGAGGATTGAACCCCGGCCGCCAGCATAGAAGTCTGGCACCTTACCCCGAGACTGCCAGGTCACCTTAGATTATGTTAAACACATACAAAAACATTTTGAGAATATTATATTGGGCTAATGAGATGGCAAGCTTCAATAAGGTAACACAAAACACCTAATAAATTACAAAACCTACCATATCTAACCTCGTAACGCAAACCAAAGGACGAGTTAAATGTCTGCGCAACTTAGATACACTAGACTAGGAAAATATTCGCGCTCGCAAGGACTTTGCTTTCGCAAAGTGTTTGGCCATAATATTTTTCGTCGTGGTCATAATAGCCCTGCAGGCCTAGGTCTATTCACTCAGCTGATCGTGTGGGCTTTGTGAGGAGGGGTGGTAGGCGCTAATAATAAACTGTACACCAATGAGTTTTTTTAAATCTAATAAACATCTTTACTTTACCATATAATACTTTAAGCTGAAATTAGAACAATATATGGAGGTGATACTCCCTTAGAGGACTGACTTTGCCAGGTTTTTTCAGACCAATCAATGTGCATCTCCCATAAGGCCTATTTTTTTAAAACTTAAACCAACAATAATTTATCATCATTCACGCATTTTTATATTAATTTCTTAACAAAATAACTATTAAAGACGAATATGGCAACGGTATTGGCAAAACTGTATGTACGTACATTGTACAACCTGTAGATTCCACTGTACTGTTCTCTCCTTGTTCTAATATAGAAAATTATTACAAGAACATAATGAGAATAATTCCAATGACATTTAGTACATTTTTCTAACTTATCCATTTAAGTTCCATATCATACTAATTTACCTAGCTTTTATTCAGGATTCCCTTGTTTTCCACGTGCGTATCAACCCTAACTATATCACACAGTGAAGGGATTCTCCGTCTTCAAGATGCTCGATAAAAAAATAAAAAAATTGCTTACTGTTTATTCCTTGAAACAAATTAATTTGATGTCCAAGCAAATAAAATAACGTTGCATATTTGACAGCGAGTGGTAAAGTATATAGTTTGGTCACTGTATATGTAGACTTTCAGCCGCCCTGTGGGAACAGAGCGTTGCCCAGAATATACCTTGGAGGTTGTCTACACGTCGTACCGCAATGAGAGTACATGATGATAGTGACTATGGAGGTGTAGTACCAGTGAAAATCTTAAACCAAACTTAAGCCTAATTAACATGGACATGGAAAAAATATCTATGGTACCATTAGGAATCAAACCTGTGACCTTTTATGCAGTAGCCAGTAGTGCAGTCCACCCGTCAATAATATAACTAAGAACGTAATCATGGTACTTCATTTCGGAAAACGTGATATAACTTCGTGAAAGTTTGGCATTGTAGACTGAGATTTGATTGGTAAGATGAGGATTGTTCGCCGTCTCGGGTCGTGCCTGTCGAGCGTTTGCGCCTTAACTAGGTTATAGTAAGTTAATTAACCTATTTTAGGTAAGTTAAAACTAGTTTTTTCCTCGTATAATACGACTTTAGTCTAAAGACTATCAGCAAGGAGAAACTAAATAGGTACTAACAACTTATTTAAGAATATTATCTGGTTTAAGTAATACGGTTGATCAATATGGATCACATATGTTTTAGATTAACTGATAATGGAATCGGAAAAAACATGAAAAAATTTAAATTGATAATCAAAATTATTAACAATTTTAGCAAAACACATTTCAAAAATGGATTGTTAGGATTGTACAGGGGCTCAGACAGGAGAGACTAAGGGCCAGTTTCATAGTCAAATTTAGTACGCCTCAAGTGCGGCGCTACACTAAATACAAGACGACACCTACCTAAACTAGAATGGAATGGGCCGTTCTCGCATAAGAAACTGACCCATTCCATTCGAGTTTAGGTAGGTGTCGTCATGAACTTAGTGTAGCGCCGCACTTGAGGTGTACTAAATTTGACTATGAAACTGGCCCTAAGGCTTATTAGCTATTAGCTATGTCGGGGGGGATGGAGGTGGGTTAGAAGGGGCGGGAGAAGGGGGACTTTTAGGCATTATAAGACCATTTCCAGTCACGGAACTAATAATGCTGCATATTTCATGTACAGTCACTTTTAACACTATTTTAAAATGTTTACTGTAACTACCTAAATATAGATTAATATCTTTTTAGGAACCCACAAATGAGTGAAACGTTTTTTAAACAACATGTTATGAGTAGTATACAGTCTAATAGAAAATAATTGAAGAACGAACAGTAGTTCTGGAAATTATACATTTCAACGGTAAACAAAGTTTGTACACGTTCAGTTCGTTATAACACGACCATACACTTCAAGGCACCATAATATAAAAACACACGTATGAAATTAAACCGATGTTTCCTATTCAATCTGACGTTGAGCTGAGCTATCGTAGTACTCTGGTGACAAATTAACAATATGACAGTGTGCCAAACATGGATACAAACGATAGATATGAAAGCCTACATCGTTTAAAATTTTGATATAAATTATCAATAATTTGTTTAAAATACACAGCGTTTGAGTATGTATTGTGTTAAACGATGAACATATTTAATTGACCAAATAAAATATTTGTAAAGGCCACATCGAACACATCAGAGGACCGTGGGTTCTTCATACTGTGTCTATGTTCACAATTACCAATATAGCCCAAATTATAAACAAACACTTCTTCTCATATGGTATTTTGATGGAATATTTGTTTAAATATACTGTGTGACTCAAACAACTACTTATGTTTCATTTACCATAAATCACATATAGTCATTAAGAATATAATTTACCATACATTTTAGGATGTATTTGTTTTTCATTTAATATATTTAAAGGGTAATTTAAATTGACTCTAATATTAGATGACATTTCAGGAAAGGCTCGGCCAACCATCAAAACACCCTTCACACTTAGGCACGTGCAAGTGAATCTTTATTAAGTTTTTTTTCAATTGCTTATAAACCCCTAAGTTACTAGTAATTTGGCAATTAAAAGAACTTGCTTCGTTGGCCGCATGGTCTAAGGCGTCACTTTCGTGCTGGAATCAACTGATGATGATAGGGATATTGGTGTTTGAATCCCGATCAAATGTACTGAGGGTAGTTTTTCCTAAATGATTTACCACTCTCTCTACATGAAAATGGAGGTACACTTCTTCTAAATTCAACATTCCTCATCCTAAGCTGATTAGTGTAATCAATACATATGCATATAGCTTAAACTGGTAGTAAGTAACGCGCAGGGATACAAAATAATCCAAACTATCTACAAACATATTAGGTAAATTATTTAAATTTAATTCTTATGTATGAAGAATATTATGTATTAACAAATATTATTTTTTCTTCTGTTGTCATTATATAATCTTTATCTTAAGCGATGTCTTACTGCCCGTCCGGGATATTTGTATTAAATTAAACTAATTAGGCAGGGATGATCGAGAGATGGTATGCCAGTGAAAATGTATCCTTATTTTTGTGGAGGAAGAATAGTAAGCCAAAGAGGATAAACCATCTTACTAGACTCAGCTGTTATTTGAAGATTTACTTCTTTGTCACCATTAAACCAAACTAGACGCACTAGTTCACGAGCCCACTGATGCGGGTCTCATATAATGTTATTAAATGATTGTCATGATTAAAACGTTTACTCTTAGTCCTCAAGCTAATGTCATGTATTTGAAATTTGTTAGTCAAATGAAGTTATATAAATTATTGACAAAAAACATAGACTGTATTCTAATATATTATTATTCTTTCAAAAAATGTACCGACTTCCTACTATTACTACTACTACTATGTAAATTAGAAAACTGAATATTTCAATTTCACAAGTTTTATTTAGTAGACATTAGAAGTATTACAGTTTACAAGTTTTACAATTAGGCAGAAAATGATAGCATTTTAATTCTCTTCTCAAGACAAATATCCTTGAGTGATTACTTGATTACTTGCAGTGACCTGGGCAACACAGTGACCAGTCAAGAGGCTGTAGAATTTCTAAAATGAGAGTAATTTGAGAACTAGTTAAAGCAAAATATAGAACAAATTTATAGTATAACATTTACACAGTCTCACTTGACAAGGTTTAGTGTTACTAAAATAGTTGGATAGTTGACTGGTAAATCCTGCTGGATGATGGCTAAGGGCCAGAAGTCGTTAAAGTACTATGGCAGGACATGTTCCCTTTACGGTACTACCAATGCATTCAATAGTACATTAACCTAATTTGGAACTACCACAAAATTTAAGAACCTATTTACAGGGCAAAACAAAATATTATTTGCGCGGACCCCACTATGACAAAAAGTCAATTTCCACGGGTTGCGCACCCAAACTAATACTTTTAATGAACATTGACTGCATAGTCAAACCTGTATGATTTACAACTGCACTGCGTAAGGCAGAAGAGAGAAACAGACTTCCTGGCGATAACCATCAATAACAAAGTACTGATGCACATGACGTTTAGGGTGTCATGAACTATTTTACCTTTTCAAGATTTATAGGAACTTGTGAGTTAGTGTACATTTACCACACTAAAATTCACATTTTCCAAGCGAGAGGCATAGACGTTAGGACCGTGTCCAAAAATACAATAATGCACTCAGCATTTGACTTTATGAGTCATTAAAATTTTACATGTCCATCAGACAGAAAGGCGAAATATTGCCAAGGTACTTCTAGCATAACGAAGTTAGCTAGTTCTGAATATGATACTTGGTCTAACAAAATAAAACCAAAATACAAAGGCACTCAGCAATTGACTTTAAGAGTCATTAACATCTGACTGGTCAATCAGACAGAAAGGCGAAATATTACCACGATACTTCTAGCATAATGAAATTAGCTAGTTCTGAACATGATACAAATCTAATAAAATGAAACATTTCTCTTGCAAAATTAAAGGACTTCCGAATAACTATTTACAACATATCAAATAAAAAATAAAGTATCTTCTGACTACATGCTAGTGACTAAACGACCCCGGCTGGATACTGATACCCTAGTTGAGTTGTCCTGGTGTCCAGCTCGTTGATTCCGACGATTCATCCAGCAACGTCGATGCTATGGCGGCGAATCCGACGCCACGAACCCCATGGTCCTTCTTGGTAGTTTTCTCACCGGCAGAGCTTCGTCCTAGTACCTAGGCTGAGAGAAGGCGTTGTGCATAAATGAGCTCATGGTGCTACCCTTATATAGCGACAATCAGACACGAACATGAAAAGGGAGATAAAGGAGAATGAATTACGAAGCAGAGGTAGAATAAGGGAGAATAAATGAGAAAGAGAAAGAGAGAAGAGTTAAGAAACTGACGAGCTTCTTCTGTCGACCACCAGAGGCGCATGGTATCGCTGCGCCTTGACTCGGCGCATCGACTTGATTCTTTCTTCTCTACTGCGTGAGCCAGAGTTGATCCACGTGGAGCCGCCATCATAGATAATTCTGTTTTTGTGAAATGAGTAAACGATATCTGCAGGCATCTGCCCTTGGGTGAGTTTTATACACATATATCCTGTATCAAAATGCATCAGTATTAATTTAGTTATTTGATTTTCACTGTTTGTTTTACGAAAAGAAATGATATAGAAGTATATTTTTTAAATTATATTAACGGCCACATGGTCAGCTGTAAGTTTTGTATCAGACCCCTTTTTATAACTAGGGCACATATTCACAAATCTTATTCATAACTTTAATAACATTAGTCTTCTTTTGTGATATCTAGAACCGCAATTATAAAAATGTAAATTAATTTTTTGACTAATCCACGTGTTTTTGAACGTAGGCCAATACGCCGTTTTTTTTTTAGAGTACAACTTTGAGGTAGTTTATCTTTTAATATCTCCATATAGCCCCAACGTGGCACCCAATTACACGAATATTGATAAATAGTTAGTTTTTTCCTTGTAGGTGATCAATCAATCTGATTGACACGCTACAAAAAAAAAATGGTTTCTTGAAGGTGAAAGATAATTTTACATTTGTTTATAAAATTAAAATCCTACAAACCAAAAGTCTGCAGGCATAGTTTTTTTTAAATTTGACCTGAAGAGGGTGATACATATTTCCGAGATAATTCAAATGGTGGGGATTCTGTGTAATGTTCTCCTCTTGATCTTAACTTAAACGTAGGTATATTTTCTTTTACTTGCTTTTCTACTCTTTCACTTCTTCAATAGGCCGTTATAAAGCTACCATTGACTCTATGCGTTCATGCTTATAGCTTTACAGGCCCCATTAAATAAACACTTAGGTACATAGGTTGGAAGGAAAAATTAAGGCAGTAAAAGGAATATATTATTTGCTTTCCCAATTGTAACAGAAATTATATTGTGTCTTTAACCACCCTTTCTTTTTTATTTGGTCCAAAATATATATATTAAAAAAACTACACCACGTCTCACTACCAATTCGGGCAATACAGGAGTACATTAATTATGCTAGTATGGTGAGTTAAGAAAGGTATTAAAGAAAGTAAGCCCGCATTAAAAGGGAGGAAGAGTGGAAAAAACAACCTCAGTACACCCAGTAGAAATTCAAATCACAATTCAACATCTCTCAGCCAAACTTACAAAATGAGATTGACATTTATACCACGTGATCACCAGCGTGGTTTAATATAATGTATTAATTATACTTGTGTTTAAAATATAATAATGCGCATCAGTGGGCTCGTGAGGGGGAGGGGGGATGGGGGATATGGGGGGTTAAAGTCTCAAATGGGCGTAATGAGGGTGATTTTTCAACTCTACCTCTACACATCTCATTTCTAGCTTCCACATCCTTATATTATTAATGTTATTAAATATGGATAACCCATTTGATTGATAGGATATGGAATAATCAAAATCTACTAATATTAATGGTGAGATATATGTTACTACAAATTAAAAACCATCAGTTTTATTCGTTAGGCTAGCGACTTGTTTAGAAATTTATTTAAAATATTTGGGTCTGAAACACGTTCAGTAGATACTCTTATCTAGGTTTTATAGATTAAGGGCACATTTTCATGACTTGAAATTTAAGGTTTTTAATCACATAAGGATTTATTGATACGTTTCACCTCAATTTTGTTCTGAGTCATATTTTAAAACAACGAGCAGTTTGTTAAATAACTTGGTAAATCTTGAAGTCTGTAACGTGCCCCAATGCTCTTCTAGACAGACCTCTGAACTATCTTTGAATGAGAGTTTTGTAGTTTTAAAAGTTCCAGGTTTATTCAGAACTCATTCTCTCACGGTTGGGAGTTTATATGTGCAAATGTAAGCAACATTTGATATCTTCGCACTACTCTGCGACTCAACTGATCACAATGTAAATGTAATAACGCTAAGCTTTCTTGGCTCACTGAATAGCAATTTATTTTAAAACACACTAGGAGGTGTTTTTTCTTTGAGCTTTTTGCATTTACTTTTAAAATGTTTTCCAGACATTTTGAATTTAGAATGCCACGCTTTTTCGATGGAAGGGGAAAAAAAGGCTAAAAAACGTCTCATATATATAACTATGATTATATTTATAACAGCTTATTAAAATGATACACAATATTGTCTAATCCTTTTCACACATTTAGATGGACAACGTTTAAAAAACATTTAAACTATTTTTTTAAGAAAGGTAGTCTATTGAAATACTTCTTTGTATGGATTATAGTCGTTCACTTGATATCAAGTTATAAAATAGTTTAATAATTAAACCTGGACATGGGAATCGAGCTTAAGACCTTTGGTTTGTTTCCTGATACATGTATTTAATTTATTTAAAATGAACGTTATTACACAGTAGTACATATGTATTCATATATTTCACTATAATTAGGAACACAAATATCAATAACCTTAACAGTAAACTACTTGTAAATAAGTTTTTCCTATAAAAGTTAAAAAACTATCAATGATATAAAATATTTTCAGCCATGAATTTAAACTTTTCAAAATTCCCTCGTTAATAAACTGCTCTTTTATATATCTAAAACAAACATTCATTTTTATTTATCATACAAAGCAGTTATCAGACCCCCATTTTGTACCAAATCGTCAAAGGAAGTTTTGAAAGTATTCTAATCTACAAAAATGAGTCATCAGTAAACTACTATTAAATATATATTATTTAAAACAAACCTGATGATTTTTAATGCAAAACAATACTCAGATGCCCATTTTGCACAAAAACATTCAAGCCATTTTCTAAAAGATTCCACTTTCGGAAATCAGTCAACTGTAAAATACCCTTAATTTTAGCCTTAAGATATTTCGCGTTAGAGTATGAATATATTACATATAAATATCAAACTAGTTTGGATTTAGCCCAATATAGGCCTAAAGACAGTCATAGTGACCGAAAGAACTGCAATACTCACTTTTGTTTTAGCTCTGTTATTTATAAAACGTAAAGTTCCATTATATACTCGAAGTAGAACATTGTTTCAATTACAATACATCAACTATTTTATGAGAAAGTAGAAATTAAGAAAAGCGGACGGGATTCTAATAATAGACATTCCAAAATAAAATATATTGTAACGTAAATGCAATTTAAGTTTGAATTAATTTTACATTACATTCGTATAATTTTTAACTCATATTTAAATTTTATACGGTTTACACATTTTTCATCATTTTGATACTTATTAATTTAAAATGATTGAAAAATGATACTTGGACATGAATACGGAACCCTTGTCACAGCGAACCAATGTTCTACCATTGAGCCATCCAGAATGCACTCCTTTAAGTTGTAATATCACCTTACATATCCCTACCCTTCAGTCTTAGTGTAGATATATGCGTATCCCGAACGGGTCGTAAGATATGGTACACACAAAAAAAAGTACAATTCAAGAGGTTCATATTTGTATATAATAAATAGATCAATGGTGGTAGTTAATCAGTGTTATTAAATGCATGGAATAAGTATATGGGCTTTGTGACATTTTGAGCACTCTGTATAGCAATTAAAAAAAACATTGTTTTATAAAATCAAGCAACTTAATTTAAAATGCAAAGCTGCATACTTAATTATATTAGAAAGTCACCTGGTAAGTTTCAAACATTTTTCTTTCTTCATCTGGAAAATTGATAGAAAAAGTTTTAAGGATTATAATTTATAAGACGTAAAGACAAACAAAGTTCGTCATGAACTAAGATGCTTTCAATAGAGATTTTATAAAAGGCACCATGTGTAATAAACAAAAAATGTATACCCGCGCTCATGGGAATGTGGACAAAGGCTCAAGTAACGTCTTGTTTGGTTGGCCAGTGACAGATTTTGGAGCGCTAATCCCGGTTGGGTGTGCTTATATGATTTTTGTTTAACTTTCTCCCCAATCACATTAAGGTAAGTCTCCTTTAGATTCCACCTAATTATCGCTACCCAGTTATTTACTTACTCTATGGAATTGGAAACTCGAAAATAAGTTCACTACCGCACTTAAAGAAGCACGCCACCTATCCATACCTTGGGCTAGTTCTATCCAGTCCACCTCATTACACCCTATCTCTTTCAGGTCCATTCTAATATTACCCTCCCTTCTGTGTCTAGTTTTTCCAAATGGTCTCTTCCCATCGGGCTTGCTGGTCAATACTCTGAACATGATCCTAGAATCTCCTATTCATGCTGCATGTCCTGCCCACCGTAATCCACGACACTTGATTATCCTAACAATGACTTGTGATTAGAACATGCTGTGTAACTCATAACCAACCCCATGGTGTAGTGGTCAATGCACTTGGCTACGAGTCTAAGGGTCCCGGGTACGATTTCTAGCTGGCACTCTGGGTATTTTTCCTGAAAGGGGAAGTACCCCAACGTTCACCAGGGTTTGGTTAGTTAGAAATAAGTTAGGTTTAAATGTTTCCCCCGGTTCCACATCCACATACTCAATATCACCATCTCCTCACCTCATTGGAAAGAGCCTTCATGGAAAGGATGTACGATTAGTACATTCGGACGCCCCTGGGCAACGGTATATTAGTACTGGCCAATCTTTCCACAAACTTGGCTACGAGTGATGTAGTCCATACGTGCAATATAGATAACTCATCATTATATAACATAATCCACTTCCCAGTAGCCTCAATACTTTTTGGACCAAATATATCTTCCTAAGTACCTTGTTAGTGTAAATATGTGAATACCCCGAATGAGAAGTAAGAAGCCAAAGCACATAAATATTAATAATAATCTAGGAACCAATATTGAGCTCAAATTTGAGTAGAACTAATAATAAATTTAAACACCACGAGTGCTTGGCTGGTATTAAAATCTTTGCTTTATCAACAATGGTTTAATGCAATAAGAGTAATGTCTTATACTGCTCGACCATGGCTATGGGATGGTGTTTTTTGTCATATGAAATGAATACTATTTCACCAAAAAGTGTGTTAGGTGCCAAAATTGGTGCTTTACTATTCAATTGATATAATATAAAGGAATGATAGGTGTAAGAGTGTTAAAGATATTTATATTTATCATTAATTAATAAATAGTACAGAAAAAATTTCAGAAATTTTCTCACACCAATAGCTTTGTGTTTAATTATTTAGCTAACTATCCTAATATAAGTAGTTTACTCAATTATATTTATAGAGTGTCTTTATATCATAAACACTTTGTAAAATATAATATAGTAGCAGTTGTACCCATTATTAGTACGGGTAAGCCCCATCAAACTATATCACTATATCAAATTAGGGTGTTCAACATCCAGTTTCCATCAATTTGATAGCTCCACCAAGTATTAACCTGAAATAACTATGGCAATCACAAACCAGTTATGGCAGATAATATATTTAAAAAAAATAGCTTTGAAATAAATAATTAAATACATACAAATGCAATATCTGACTTAACATTATTTATCTAATAATGATCATAAGAGAGTGAAACTAAATAATGTAAATTTTTACAGAAACGGGTTGGAAAAAAGAGGATCAAATTTCACCAAATAGCATAAATTAAGTAATAAGCTCTGTGAGAGAAAAATAATAAATATTAAGCATCATGCTTTAACAAAGAGAATTCCTCAAGCTATGACACCAGTATTCGTTTATTTTAATTTATATGTCGTGCCTCAATAGGTGCTAAATTATTCATCGGTTTTTATCTAATTGGGCTACTCGAAATACTAATGGGTTCACTTTAAGATAATCTGTGGTTTTTGTATTATTTTATTTTTAGATATTTTTCATCTGCTTTTAAAGTTAAAGTTCTTCACCATATGAAGAAGCTTAGTTTTGTTAGTTTATGAAATTTTAGGCCCTATTCTAACTCCCAAATTCCCAGCACCTGATTTTTAAATTTAAAACTTTCTAATTTGTATAGCTATGTGAGGCTATTGGAAAATTTAAGTTTAATTCCATGCTGAAAAGTATATTTTATAACTCTTTTAGAGAAATGTAAATTTATATCCCCTTTTTTCCAGTCCACACATTCCCATTTGAAAATTGCTAAGACTAAGGTTATCTTATATGATTTTTATTACGTACCAACAAAATTTCAACTTTTAGCCACATAAAAAAACACGTTTATTTTTAAATTTCCATAGGTTCATAGGTTGTTCGGTTATCTGAGAAGGTATTTTTACTTATATATAGAATTTCTGTTTTATAGTCCTGCCTAAAAGTGTTTTTATAATTGATTTGGACATTTTTAGGGAATTTGCCTTTTCCACTTTTCACTACCTCATTTTGAAATTAAAAACAGTCATACCTTTAAACTATTGAAATGGTAGCTATACCTGCCTGACAAATATGTGCTGTACATCATCTAGTACTGTGAAAAGTAATATATTACTTAAGCTTTGGAAATTTTATAGCCACCATTTCACCAGTATCCTTTTAAAAATAACAAAGATCCAACTTTGATTTGGTTATATAGCAGGGGTCTCTTTAAATTACTGAAACATTTAGGTTTTCTACTTCCCCTAAAAAGGTTTTTTTTTAACTCGAAAATCCCCTCCTAACCTATTTACTAGAGTACCCCTTTAAGATTTAAAATGTTCAAACTTTTGTCGTCATTTGAAGTGCTCCCTCAACCTACTTAACAGATTTTGGTTCTATATCAAACGAAAAATAGTTTTTTCTATTAATTTTGGAAATTTTTATATATTAAACTCCCAACCCCCTTTTTCCTCAACACAATCTGATAAATTTCAAGTTTTAAGATATATTTGGTTATCTGGAGTTGCTTGTAAATCTGTGAAATTTTTATTTTATGACTCATCTAAATAAACTCTAAAATAATATTCCCCATTTTACAAAAACTAGTTTGGAAATTTCCTATTTTTTGATTGTTCTGGTTATATGGAGCAGTCTCTCTATAGCCCTGCCAAATTTCAGCTTTCGATCTCATCTAGTCATGGCTTACTTATCTCTTCTGTTCACACACAAACAGCCTGATATTTGACAGCCCTATTTATTAATAATTATGTCATTGTGCATTTTACCAATAATAAACATCTATATCTTCGTGTTAGCTACAAGCAAAGTTGGATTTATAGATTGCTATTTTGTACCTTAATATCGTCAAATAATTCAATAGTAGTAACAAATTGGCAGATAGTTTTCAAAGAAATAAAAAATATTATTTGATAATTTATGTATTGTTCTCTTTTAATCTTGTCTATTGCTTTATAATTCGTCTTTCTCTGAAATGGGATGGAACTTTTTTTAAATAACAAATTCAGCAAAAATCTTCCAAGCATTTTAGGCTTTACACAAGTATACTACATATACTGAATAAACATACAAAATTGTTTCTATCGGAAACATGGGTTCACAAATGAAAATTTTGGCAAAAAAAACATTTTCTCAACACGTTCTCCATAGCATACTTAGCATCTGTGAGGAGAAAAATTATATTTTAATATGCATTGGTAGGCACTTGGATTAAATGTCAGGCTTGTCTAGTTTGTATTGTGGGTAGCGGGTATGTTTGGTCTCAAATAACATCCGGGTTTATTGAAGGTGTATTTCCCTAAATGGTTTTATATTTACTCTCAATGAAAATGCGAGAGTATTTCCTTTAAATGTTACCTTTCAACTCCATTCACGAATACAATATACTTGTATAACCTTTATTTCTATTTCAACGCATCTTACAACCCGTTCGAGCTAACGCATAGCCCAAAGATGATGCGTTGTAATAAAAATAGCTTTGTTTCAGGATTTTCTCATTTTAATTGGGTTAAACAGTGGTCAATATTATGTTAAAAAAAAAAGTGTTGGTGTAAATTGTATATCATTGACTCACATGGAAAGGGGCTGTATTTGTAAAGGTTTTTATTGTAACATGGAAGTATTAACATATTAGGTCTACAGCATAACCAACGTTAGTAACACATTCAACCACAAAGCGCTGAAGTGTGTGTGAGAGGAGAACCCGGGACTGCTGTTATTGCTTTATTGGAGTTAGTTTGATAAGGTTTCTGGTGTTAAGCACTATACTAAGTTGCTCTAATATATAGACATAGTTAAAAACTTGGGATATATTGATTGTATTCGTCCCATTTATATGGCTAAAAATTTTCCGGGAAACGATAAAGGACATTTTTTTATTATCTCGCATATCTTAACAACGGTATAGGATTTTTGCTACTACTGGTTAACCTAATAACAGACATAAGGTTCTATCCTACAAAAAAAAAGTGTATTAGGTTCTGTGCTTGTCACAAAATAAAATTAGCTAGCTAACAGTGGGCAATACTCTCATCGGTGGACAGGTGTATTAAAACTGTCAGTATGTGATCTGTTTTTGTAGGGACGTGAGAGGTCGGGGTCATAATCAAGAATGGATGCTATGAAGATCATTTTTAAAACACATTAATAATTATCTTCTACTTATACCCCTCTTTTAAGATGATTAAATGATAAAGAAAGGCTATGGAGGTAAAATCCCTCTGTACTCGCATTTTAAGTGCTTCGTGACTAATAAATA
The DNA here is from genome assembly GCA_902151425.1 of Timema shepardi. Taxonomy (NCBI): domain Eukaryota; kingdom Metazoa; phylum Arthropoda; class Insecta; order Phasmatodea; family Timematidae; genus Timema; species Timema shepardi. The sequence continues at coordinate 94,886 of CABFVX010001120.1, forward strand.
AATCTGATGCCTTTGCGGGTAAATTTCCTATAAATTATACCTTCCTCATTATTATTAACTTAGTTTAAATATGCAGATAGAGGGTGGGGTAGTAGGCTATGCTGGAGATTGTGTGCGATGGTAAATATAAAATCCAACTGCCTTTTATGAGTGAGACTGTACCGTTTTTCAATTTATATATTTTATGATCAGCAGAACTTTTTATGTTGTAGTAAACATTAAATCCAACGTTACCTTTTGGCACTCTAATATAAAATTCATAGGAGATCAATAATTTTGCATTCACGTTATTTTTTAATTCTCTCTGAACGCAAGTGAAGTATGTTAATAAAAGAACAATTGATGGGGGAGACTCGTAGAGAAATGGGTGAGTATATAGTTTTTATGTTCGCGAATGCTATCAACGTCACCCGCTAACTCGTAAAGATCTAAAAAGTAAAAAACAGTCCGCAGATATCACATTTTCGCACCTTACATCGGGAGAATGTTTACGACACCGTTTACTACGACGGATATTTGAATACGTTTGTCCCATCTAGAGCGGGCTCTTTAGAGTGTTTGATTAGTGGTTGACTACAATTCTAGGGGCCCCTTGTTCTATTCTAAGTGATGCTAATGAGGATATTTGTTAAAATGAGCATCCTGTTATAGTTTAGTAAATAAATTAGAGTCGGGCCTGAGATTTCAATACTAAACTTAATACCGAAGGTATTTTTTTATAATAAGGTAGAGATGAGAAAGTATAATTATTATTTTAGAGAAAAGTGAATTGATTCTTAAACTCATTTTTTCTTTGTGACCCCTTTCCATATCAAAAAAATATGAGAGACCCTGGGCTGAAATGGTTGAGATGTATATAATCTAGTGAAAGTTTTTGAACAGTTTTGGACCAAATGACAAATGAAAATAATGAACGCATTTATAAAAAAAATGCATAGGCCTACATTCAGTTATATTTAATATTAATGATTTTAATATGTCACCATATATATATGCAGATAGCTAATAGATGCCATTAGTCTGTTTTGATTAGTAGGCCTAATAAGAATGATTAATACATTTTTTTGTGTAATCATTCAGTACGTTTATTTCTGCTATAAACTTAACAAATATAGAGTGAAAGGCTATAGATTTTAATAACTTTAATATTCATATAATAACTATTTAATTTTCCCAAATTCGTCAAAATATATTATGCACTTAATTATATAAGTTAAAGCAATTAAATTGAAAAAAAAAAATCTTCAGACATGTAGATAAATAGTTTTGATGCTGGAAGTTCAGATTTCGTACAGTAATTTAGAGTAATAGATTTTCTTCAATAGTTTGAAATGGGGAGCGATACATGACAGATAAAAACAAAAACATCTCATCCATTGATTATGTCGTCTGTTGCAAAAAATCTTGTAGACATTATTGAAAAATGAAAAACTCCAAAATATAATTAATATTTGAGTACGCTCCTCACAAACATTTCTATTCCTGATTGGGATCAACCGCTAGCTATTGACACATTCACTTTAATAAGCCTACTATTTTAGTTATCTTATTAATGTGGCAAATTCAAAAATATAGATGTATGACATCTTTAAACGAAACCAAAAATAAGAACTCTGATTAAAACTCGAATTGGGCCAGCTCAATTCTGTCGGGGACAATTAAAATCCTCCATTCTGAAGTTGAAAATGTGGGCTCTTACTTAAAATTACAACTCCTGAAAATGTTGATTCAAATTGATGATATTAAAATGGAGATGTAAGAAATAATTTGAAAGTTAAAACCGTTTGAAAATATTTTAGAAAAGATAGAAACTATTAACTCGTCTTTTAAATTGACAGATACAGCAATTCGAAGCTCGTGGTGTTATTTTTAATGTCAACAAACTTCCTTCTCGCTTGCCTGGTCCATATATTCTCTCTTACTGCGTTAGGTCTGCTGATTGGTCGCTAGGAGCGCCAGAGTGAACTGAACAAAAGGCCATGGCTATTCGCTTCAAACAGTTTGTAAATATTGTCCATTTCAACGAAAATTGTAAGGACTAATTAGCTTTCACTGGTAAGTATCAAATACATTACCTCTCCTTGTTTATTTATATATTTCCATGTCTTCCTATATTCGTCGAACGTCCAGATAACGTGTTTGTTTCTATAAAGTGAACTTTATGGAAATACGGCATTCTGGGCTAACCTTCCAAGCTCTATGTGCTCGTACTTGAATAATATTTACGCTTAAAAACACTAGAAAGCTATTAAATAAATAACCGGGAGAAAAGTCTGTTAGGTCACAACCTAGACCTTGTATCAAAACTGCAAGGGAAATAAACAACTACATAAAGTGGAAAACATGTATTGTAAACAATCGCTTTACTCCTCGCAATAATCACAATAAAATAATACCACTACTGGAAACATAGCCCTTACTCCCTACGATAATTGTTAGGTTAGGTTGATATTTGGCTAGTTCGTGAAACTCTGGAAAGTATATATTTCTTGTGTTGTTGGCGTATGGGGCTCAGAGCCACTATGTTGAAGAAGGTGACACTGTTTTGAAAAGAGTCTTCCCTGGGGACGAATCATGGATCCATTACTACGAGCTGGAGAGTAAATGTCAAAGTTTGAAATGAAAACATCCGAGATTAGCAGTAAATAAAATTCAAAACTCAACCAACAACTGAAAAAAATATTGCTCACTATTTTTGGACCTTACAAGGGCCGCTACTGGAACATTATTGTAAAGGAGCTAAACAGTAGACAGTGCTAGTTACAGTGAGATGATGCATAGAAATCTGTAGCATGCCATTTTAAATGAAACTTACTTACAATTTAAGGACCTACATCAATTAAGATCTTCACACTATTTTAACAAGCGTATAGTTATAAACTTTAAATAGATAATCAATGATTTCAAATCCTTACCGTTCACGAGCTATAAGAGTTCAGTCGAACTTGCTATTTTAATGCGTTCCATGTATCATTGGGTAACGTAACGGGAATGGATGAGTATAACTAGACATGCATATGAAGTGTAAACAATGAAATATACAGAATATTATGTTGAATTCAAAGTTTTTAATTAACAAGCAGAGTAGTAATAATAAGTTTATATAATTTTTAATAATACAGGTAATATGTAGGTACTATTGTATTTATATCCTGATAATTTATTTGTCTCATTTTGTTAAACATAATGTAATTACTTCGAAATTATTAGTTTTTAAAATTAACTATACTCGTTAATTGTATTAATGAGAACGAATCTATTATTGCAAATAAAGTAAGTTGGGAGTGTAGGGGTTGAAAGAAAAGGTTCGTGTTTTTGCAGTTTTTATAAACTGTTTTTATTCAAAAAATAAAATATTTGTTTCAGTAGAAACAAACAGTTTACTTTTAGTCATATGGTGATAAATTTTTTAAATGAAGATAAAATATTATCATTAATTTCCAAGACACTCTTTACAGGTATTAAAGAACGGTTGATATCACCATGAGAAGAGAATTGAACTCTTATATTTCTACTGGAGGAATATTTTATTTATTTTGGCGGAGAAAGTTTAACTATAAAAACTAAAAAAACTGCCCTTAATTCGCGTTCCCTACATCCCCACTGTGTGCACGTCACTTCAAACTTTGTCGTTTATAGGGAGGAGTGGTATTCGACCTTTTACCCTCAGATTTAATTTATCTTCATCTTTACGCCCCCAAAGTTGTTGGTTCATAATGCAGGCTATACATATTCTATGATTTACATATAGGATGGAAAATGATGGAGAGATATTAATTGGCGCTCCCAGATTGCATATCCCTACGTCTTGTTTTCTTGTGGGTGGCCCTAAATCTGGTCCTGATTATTCATTGATTATCATGACATAATATATATATTTATACTATTTATGTATTTATTAAATATTAAGTATCACTTAATATATTCACGTACCCCAGGTTGTAGACCATCGATACAGAGATCATAGGCATATTGCTACTTGCTAAAATTTTCACAATACAAAAGTACTTTGTTTCTTTTGTCTCATCGCCATTTGGAGATTGTAAAATATTTCATTAGCTTTGTGTTTTAAAACAAGGTACTCCAGATTTTATTACACGTCCGGGATATTCAACTTAATAATGAGGTAGTGTTAGTGAAGTTATAGTTTGGAGAAAATGTCACTAGATTTTCGTGGAGGTAGAGTGGGAAACTATTTAGTACAATACAACTAATTGCACCTTGCTGGATTACAAGCTAATATCTACCACAAAAAACATAACTGCGCTTATATATTCTGTACATTATATATTCACTTGCACACTATTATCAACAGATTAATAATTATTGGCTGGCCCACACAACTTTCTTAGGCGGGACATGGTATTAAAACGTAGGCTAAGATATTTACAGATTCTCATTATATCCTGTGTTAATTAAGATTAACATGTATTATAATTATATATCCCTTAAATATACAAACATAAAAATTATCAAGTTATGTAATGTATATCATTATAGTTTTAATTGACCAGTACTTTATTAACACTGTACTTTACTACAGGCCTACACCGTCTTTAAACATTTACTTTCCCCCTCATTTTACTAGGAGGAGAGATTATGCCATGCTGATAGAAATGATCACCGTCCTCATCTGGTACTTAAACAAGATTTTTTGTTATTTTTAAAGAAGCTGCTTTACGACTCTCATTACAGCTAAAATTATAGTAAATTCACCTGTTGAAGAACATTATCTTACGGTATAAAAAACTACTATATCAACCACTACGCTATGGGATGTGTTCTAAAGCTAATCCTTTTGACAGATGTTGTCAATATTGATAGCTGGAAGCAAGATTTTAAAATATAGTTTGATAAGCTCGTTTCCGATAGTAGAAATTACGAAGAAATTGTTGAACGGATAGTTACAAGTGAGCCCTCATTTTCAAAGTTAGGGGTCCATGATGTCGGGAAATAATAGGCCTAATAGTTTCCAACGAAAATCTGATTTTTCCAGAGAATTCTCACCTTTCCATTCTTTGTTTACACCATGCATACTCTGATTTGTTCATGTATGAGTGTATAGGGGATGAATATTATTTTTTATTCAACATCTAAAGCTAAATGTAAAAATGATAGCCTTTTACAACTAAACTTTTAACTAGAAAGTTGAAAAAGGGCTTAATATATAGAATTTTTCCCAATAAAAAGTTTAGAATACATTTCAGGTCAATAATTTGCAGCAATCGCGTGAACAATTCACTATTATAATATAGCTTATTTTGTTTAATAATGTTTGTTTGAGTGGGCGGGGTTTGGGTGAGTGGGGTCGTGTAAGGGACCGAAAGGGTGCCACCTCTTACTTACTACCTGTTCGGGCTAACCGTATTTATATTAATAAGGAAGGTATAAGTGTTGTTTTGGTCACGGCTCGCTATCCGTTTGGGAAGCTATTCACATACAGTAATTTACACTAGTGGGATAGCGGTAAGTTATAATTTTAGAGGAATGTACATGCGTAAGGAGAGGGTAGGAAGCTATTTAGATGCAGTACAGCCGACCGGAACTCAGCCCTAATATTTCTGTCACCCGAAATCATGTCTAACACGATAGTCACCAACCACCGATGTGAGCTTAGTCTTAAATGTGTCCGACATTTTCTGGGAAGGGGGGGGGGACTGAAATTGGAAGCTATCAAGGAAAATAAGAACCCTTTACACTCAATTGGTATTTGAGTTCCAACCAGTGGTAATCAGACGATATGAGATTGACGACTTAGCCCAGATAGCCATCGAAACGAGTTTGATCAATTTTGACTATTTTACCATATTTAATAGGTATTCCCTCGAAAGACCATTTGAGCAAAGCTTCTATTTATTTAACGTTGATTCTAAATTTCAGCTTTCTTTTTAATGTAATTGTTTTCCCATGTATTTATTCTAGTAAGATGACATTTTTTTTATAAACGTAATGAGCTCAAAGTGTCAGACTGCTGGTCCTACCGTAATAATGACCCAAGCTGTATATTTGCATCTGAGCCCCGCAAGCAAATATGTGTAGAACTATAATTTGTGTTTAAATTGAAGGTTGTTCTACATCTGCGACGGCTCAACGCTGTTCTCAGAACATATTCTGTGTTTTTTTTAATGTAAACATTCTAGTTCGCCCGCGGCGACAGTCTCCGTAACCCCCTTCAACTTTCCCTTCCCTTCACTGGTGCTTCAGGGCTTGTACAAACAAAGAACTCGCCATTATTTACCTTACCTTCTCTAAAATGGAATGTGTGTTCACGTGCAGACTCTAAAACCTTTCGTTATGGCATTATCACACCCACAGTGTGTTTCTATTACTCGACTGGTTCGTTTGGAACCACTTCTTAAAGTCAGATATACGCAGGAAAAGCTATTTAAGGTGGAATGGAAGGGAATGCGGGAAAAGGCCAGTGTTTTATTTGCAATTTTTATGACCAAACATTTTTTTGACCAATAGAAATAAAATATTGTTCCAGTTCAAAGAGAGAGCTTAATTTTCTTCACATGTTGATATTAACAGTGACTGAATTTCTGCCATGAGCATGGTGGCATTATGTAACAAACTATTTAAATTAGATAGAAAATTGTCATTAAATTTCAGAATACCCTTAGCAGATGTTCAAGAAATGTTTAGGTCATCAAGTGAAGAAAATAAAATTCTATGTTTATACTGGGAAATATTTTAATTATTTTGGCCAAAAAGATGTTTTACCATAAAAACTGCAAAAACACTGGATTTTTTTCGAGCCCCCCTTCATCCCAACTTAAGCGATCAACTTAAAGATCAGACAATACTCACATGTGTGGGCACGAGGACTAAATGTCAGAAGCATCTAGTCTGGTTTGTTGGGGACAAGAAAAGTTGGGGATCCTATCCCAGTCGAGTGCATTAGGGTGTTTTTTTAAGAGTATTTCTTATCTTTCTACATGAAAATCAGCTATATTCCCTCTAAGTCGTATCCTCTTCATCAGCATATTAAAATGTATTTCACCCAAACAGGTAGTAGGACGTGGTAGAAAAAATAGAGCAGTAATTATTTAACAGAACGATTCCCATTGGTGGCTACATTGTATAGGGATCTAAGCTTACAATAGAATAAATAAAAAGTGACGTAGATATCCAGTTTAGAGTTGTAATTCCTCATATCTACCCTCCTCATCCCTAACTCTTAGATTATTCCACTAAACTATCTCTTTAACTAAAATCAATTAAACTCACAATAGTGGGCACTCAGACAAAGGCACCAGTCACGTCTGGTCTGGTTTTACGGTTACTTGTTGTTTGGGGTTTGAATATAGGTCCGTCTTTAAACTCTCCCGCCACAAAAATTTGGGTGAATTTCCTATCAATTCTACGTATCTTTATTTGGGCTTAGAAAGATCGATATAACGTAATCATTGGAGGCGTGTATAGAAATAAATACTCAATAAATTAAATAAAAATTAATGAGTCACGTAAATGAAAAGGCATGGCTGTAGGAGAGTGGAGAGGTAATATTGAATTAACAATAAAACAAGAAGTGAAACAACTAAATATTAAAGCAAAAGAACTTCCAGAAACTTTGTAATATACTTCTTTAATACGTCCTTTCAGTGGGGTAGCACTTAAGGACACCACCTAATCGAAAGGTAATATCCTCACCATGCATTATTTATTGTTGGGATGGATGTTATGAGGCTTTAAAGCCACTAAGAAATCCTCAATTACCTTAGAATGTCCTGAAACGTCGTTGATAATAAGTTTGTTCTCACTTTTCCATATTTAAACAAAATTAATCAAACCAAATTATATATATATTTTTCATATTGAAATGCAAGTGGCGTTCAACTATAATTAGATGTGAGCCACATTTCGGAATAGCAAACAAAATAAGATGGTATTTCAGGCGTTTGCAACGAAGATTAGCTCTCTGACAGGCAGCCCTGATTAATTCCCCAAAACCCCATCAATAAGCTCATGTAGTTTCAAGCTCAGAAATTATTTGACTTATAGACTTGACCTTAAATTGAAATGACCTTGCCCTTGATTGTTTTATGTTGGTGAGGGGAGAGAAAGGGAAATTATATAATACATATTTTTGATGATTAGCGCAAACGTCGAGACTTACTTTTAAATAGCTTAGTTTTATAATACAAAATATTTGACTTGAAAATTAAAATATTATGAGTTATACAATATTGTGTTAAAATGTGTCGATAGAACAAAATGTGTCGATAGAACAAAACATTTTAATAGCTACTTTTATTAAATAACATTCTTCTTCATTAACTTTTTTAAGTGGGTGAGATATACCATGAAGAAATCATATTTTCCATTGATTTTTTTCTTTGTTATTATGTTCGACACCAAATCAATTATTATTATAATTATTATTAAAATGAATACTTGCAGAACATCATATTACCCATCTGGGCTATCAAAATTTAATGACGATAGTGCTATAGTTTAGCAGAACTGTGCCTACACCTACAGGTAGGAAGAGTGGGAATTTTTTTTAGGAAAAATCTTCCTCCTTACACCCAGCTGGGATTCTGGACCAGACGTCTACGTCACTGGTAAACCAAAGTAGACCAGCCTGACGCTTGGGCGAGGTGGGTTGAAACGGATTCAAGGTTGTTAACGAGCTAATCAAAAGTATAGAGTATAATAAAGACACAGATAGATTTAAAAAAGTGAAAAACAACCAGGTTCCTACCCAGAAATGTATTTTGGGCATGTATTGTTCACGGAAAATTCTCTGTTTCGTAATATTTACCAGAAAATATGTCTCTAAATATTTCCGTAAAATGTAAAATTATTCTTTATAGAAAAATTCCCAGCCCACTTAAATGAAACGATTACAATCAAGATATCCCAATTTTAAGTTTAACTTAATTTATCCCAAGGATAAGGATATACCAAGGACTCTCATAGTCTGCGACACTAGATATCACCAAGGGCAACAACAATACATTACTAACCATACTTTCACGTGAGTATAGAATGGAGGGTGTAATCACCCCTCCCCTGAATTGGTGCGGCTCTGAACCTACATCCTCAATTATTATGATGCCGTAGACCACCGGTGCTGGTGGTTGAGATACAAATTTTCTGATTAGAAAAAATGTAGTTGAGATATTCTTTCAAACCACACCAGCACACTGTATACGCCTAGAGGGTAGGTAATACATTACTCATAGTTCGGAGGCCAAAGACGATAACCCAAAAATGAGATTCTAAATTTTTTATTGCTGATATTGATAAAGGGGTATGTGAGGATTCAGGAAATGGGAGGTAAAACAATTGTACCTTTGGGAAGCTCTCAGAATTCAATATGACGTCTCCCCTTTCACAAAAAAAAAATGTTTTTACGTAACCTTGCTCTTATTTTTCATAATTTTTATAAAAAATATTAATATTACTTTTTTAATATTGTTTCAACTCTAACATGTATTAAAAATAAACTTATTTTCCTTTTCAAGAAAAATATGGTGAACGCCACCATCTTGAATAAGTTTTAATGTGAAAGATTTTTACAAACACGTTCTCAAAATATATTTTTTTCTAAATCTTTATCTAATGAGTGACATCATTTTGAAAATAATTTTAGTTATTGTTCTAAGGAGGAAAAATAAAACTTAATATTCTAATATTAATAATGATATTTTGTCATTAGGTGCAGACAAGTTTTTTAACTATCTAATCATTGTCCTCATCGTTGGCCAACCTTACATAATATTTTTTCAACATGCACCACAATTACAATTGCAAAATATAGTGCAAGGTAATTCAGCAATAATACAACAATTTTATTTTGTTTTGCAAGATTTTATACTGTCATATAGTCATATCACTCATTTGTTTAAATTTCACGCGCAAGAGCAACTTTATTTGGCACTGTGACTGGAAGGAAACTTTGTTGAGGTTTACCTTTAAACAAACCCTAGTCTAGGGGGTCAAGCTATCTGATATTATCCTAACATTGTTCAGTATTATGGTCCTAAGAAACGCGCCATACCTTTAAACTTTCATGTTAAAACCCTATATTCCATTAAGCTGCTTTGTAATCGTGTACTTTTTTCTCACCAAGCAAGAAAGAAAGATTTTGCTTTTCTAAAAAATATCATCAATTAATGATGATGGATGCCCAGATTATCATGGGTACTAACACCAGTATGTGTCGTGAAGACCACACTGAAATTAAGCCTAGTCTTAAGATAAATACCGCTCTCTTATTGATGTGGTGCCTTCTCACCCTGATACGATGATGACAGTGTTAGTTGAGGATCATCGGTTGATAAAACTTGTACTTGCAATCAGCAACTTTATAGAATTGCTATTGAATATTCAATGGCATATTCTGAGAAACGTGCCAATAATATTCTGAGACTTGGAGGTATGCATTTTCAGATGAGTTTTTGTGGGATGTGTACGTTGAAAGTTGTTTAGTCGAAGTGATGGGTAGAATCTTTGCTAGAGTGCCAAACATGTTCAGTGAGAAAATCCCGCAGACCATTTGAGCTCTTCGTGTGATTGTAGAAGAAGACTTATGCTGTGTTTTTGAGACACATAAACCTTCAAGAGGTAAATAAAGAGTTATGCGAAATGTATAACGTGGAAATGCTTGACTTGTAATCCCTTACAACTTGTATAATTATTTACTTGGAAATCTAGATAGTTCTGTGTAGTGGCTCTTAGTATTTGTTTGTGAGTCGTGTGTTGTACAGTGACCTCAGTGTTTAGAAAATTATCGTTAAAAATATCAGCTAAATAAAACAAAATTTATATTGCCTGACAAATTAATTTTACTGATTACATATTTGGTGATAAGGGATATCCCCAATTTCGCTATAATCAACTTTGGGTCATGCTGGTAATCAAACCCTGAATAGTTTAGACCAGTAGTCATAATTTCTATTTGCAAAGGATGGTCTAATATCATAAATATAAAGAGTATTATTGTCCTTAAAATAATATTTAGAATGAAATAAACATAAACTAAGAGAAGCCATATTTGTGACCACATGGTCTAAGACGTCAGGTTCTCATTATACTAGATTATTTGTACCTGAGAGGTGGGATTTCAAATCCCAGCCAATTGTACTGGTGGTAGTCTTTACAAAATTATATTCCACTCGTTTCTCTCCACGCTAATAAATGTGCATTTTATTATAAAGTATATCTTCCTCATTTATATCCCGTGCGGCTAGTTTTGACTCATAATAATACGCTATGCATATAATTTTAAAGATAGTTTTGATAGAACGAAATATTTTCATTCAAGCTCCGCATTAAAATTAATTATTGTTTTATCATGTAACTTTATCTTGAACAATTTAATTAAATATCTTGAACTACACTTGACTTGGGGCTTGTAGTTTGGAAACCCCTGTAATAGATGAAGAAGTGGCGTATTTTCAACTTGTTAGTAGAAACAGAAGGTCCCCATCGACTAAACACAAAAACCACCACCTGCCGTCTGCGAGGCTTCTTGTCCCCTAACTGCGAAGAGTGATGAGGGAGGGAGTGGTGGGAAATTGCTTTAGCGGGAACTTCTGAGATTGCCACTGTGAGAACATGATTAATGGAGATGAGAGGGCTCAAACCTTGGAGCTTGAAGACTGGAGAAGGATCTGGGCAGCTCCTAATGAGGTAAACAATGGAATAAACCAATGGTATCTGTTGTCAGCTATCAAACAAATGCACTCGGTTTATATTTAACAAAATGATGACTTCCGGACAATAATTAAGAAACACGGAACCAGAGTGCTTAGTTTTCGTTGATAACTAAGAACCAACGGAAATTTTATAAAATGTAACAATAAGTTGTGTTCTGGTAAATAAGTGAGAAACGACGATTAGGGTAGTTTTAACAGAATTATTAATTTGGGTTTTAACTGAGAAACGGAGATTTTTGAATTAAGTCTAACAAAATGACAAATTCAGCATAATAACCCATAAACAGACACACTTTGATCAAGTTTAATAAAACTGAGAAATATACAATTGGATTCAATTTAACGGAATGGAGAAGCTAGTAACTGACGAACAAAGATACTTGGATTAATTTTAACAAAATGGAGAGGGTAGTAACTGACTATCGAAGCTACTTCGATTAATTTTAACAAAATGTAGAGGCTAGTAATTGATGAACAGAAATACACGAATTAAATTTAACGGAATGGAAAAGTTAATAAATGAAGAACATAAATACTTGGATTAATTTAACAGAATGGAGAGGCTAGCTAGCAACTTAGCAACAGAGATATTTGGATTGAGTTTAACAATACTAAGGGGCTAGTAACTGACGAATAGTGTTACTTGGATTAAGTTGAACAAAATGGAGAAGCTAGCAATTTAGGAACAGAGATACTGTTCGAAGGTTTAACAAAATGGAAAGGCTACTAGATGATGAACAAAGATAATAAGGTTAGATAAAAAAAATAGAGGCTTGTAACTTACTATCAGAGTACTTGAATTAAGTATAAAGAAATGGAGAGGCTATTAATTAATGAACAGAGGTACTTGGATTAAGTTTAACAGAATACCTAGTTTTACTAAATAACTAAGACAGCTGCAACGTGACTAAGAAATGTCGGATTCAGGTGAATTAATATTCTATGTGCTATACAGTTGACACTTCTAATAGATATTATTGATACTAACGAAATCATACTATAGCATAGGAAAATTCGATGATGATATCCTCTAGAAAAATATATCAAATTCATTTTTTCTAAAAGGCCTTAATCTAAGAGTAGTAACATTTTGGACTGTGAAATAAAAGTTATTCCTGCGGTGTTTTTACCATGGATATCACGGGGACCATAGCTCATTAATAAAAATATATTAATTTAAACATGTTTGTCAATGTTGTCACGTTGGTAAGCGCTGATCCTGGTTATTTGCGAAATAGTATAGTCATCATAAACATTATTTTACGAGGGATCTGTGAGAAAATTAACCAAACATTAGTTTACTGTGCACACATTAATTTCATGCTACTAAGGTTAATCTCTATATCCGGAATTTTCATCTTGATGTTTTAAGGACCTCTTTTGAAAGTTTTTTCAGTCCCTCAACATTGTATATGGTTCAACCAATTTCTCTTTCCATGGGTTTTGGGACCTGTGTAAGTCCGGGACTCCCACATATGTCCAAAAGACATGATCGAATAATTTATAAACTAGATGTTGATGGTCAGTCGTCCATGGGTCCCTCGTAGAGTGATGATATTGCACATGTATATTTCTAGAAACCCTTTTATAAAATTATTTTTGTAGGAAGTCTATTTTGAAAGGTATTTTTCAATGTATAGGTATGCCACTGTTTTATTTAATCTGTATTTACTAATACTTTTTTTTTGTTTCAAGTTTATTTCCCGAAACGCAAACACCCGTTGCTTTAAGGTATGGTAAGTACACCGTTGTCGGTTCGTAATTTAGTCTGTTCTCGCCCGCTTCTGTGGTCGAATCATCTAAAACGTATCTTATCTCTCAAATAGACTGAACTACCGATAGCAGGGTATTACTCTTTGTTGGGTGTACTGAGTATAGTTTTTATTCCTAAATGATTTTCCACTCTCCCTCCACGCAAATATTGGCATACTTATTTTAAATTAATCTTTACTTCATCCCTATTACATGTTATCATGCCTTTGGGAATTAAACTATTTTTAAAAGAAAAGTTAAAATTCCTTTTTATAAATAAATATGTGGGGGCAGAAAGAGGGAGAGGACAATTATTTCAACACAATTCCCACGTCATATCGGTAGTTTTCAAATCACAAATACCCTCCGGGGGGGGTGGGATGAGCTAATCTTGTTAAAATATTTGTGAACACATAGAGTACACAAAAAAAAGTCACATACTATAGGGCGAATCTCAGTGTTGATACCGGACAACGGTTCCTGGCGGCTAGCCAATGAACTACAACGATTTACTCTTTCGCCAGTATCACATACGATAGAGAGTGCGTTAAGGGTTAGACAAAAAACAGGGGAAAAAAACTTTCCATGTTCATCCTAGTTATGTAACCATGTTACCAGCTCCACTCCTAGCCGTTCACATCCATTATCAGGCTTGTATTTTGTTTGGGGACATTGCTAGTTCTAAATTAAAATAATTAAACACATTGAAGTATAGTAAAGAGTAGAGAGGGGTGATGCGATTCTCTTAAAAACTGCAAGGGTCGTGTTTATTTTGTACCCAGACTAATTTTTGATTTAGTTAATTTACACGTGCTGGACCACTAATGGGATAAAGGGGGATTTTATCCGAATATCCGTGGGGCATACAAACTATGCTAGTGATTGCGGGAATGTACAACTTCCCATCCTCACCCCTTACTCCCAAATTTACAAGGGTAAGTGTGAAGAACAGGAGCGCATTTAAATTGTGTTATTGTTTTTACGGCTGAGTTTCAGTAAGTTGGTTATTGAACATAGGACACATGGGCGATCTATTCGTACTTAATTCGGTGGAGAAGTTTGTATTCAAATACTTATAGCAATTATCAGGAACCAGTGCAGAATCTACCACAAAATAAGCCATTGTTATAATGTCCATATTTGTTTTGTTAATAGTTTAGGTTTTCAGCAAATATATGATTTCTTTTGGAAAATGAATTGTCTAAGTATAGCATATATTAAAATTTTAATGCGCATTTTAAACAACGCAATAATTTTTTTTAATATAAATATATTTACAAATTTTGTTTAATTAAGATCACTACAAACTAAAATATAATTCAAAACAAATATACGTAATATTCCAATTGTTTGAAAGAATGGGAAATCACTATTAAGCTTATCAATGAAAGACAACGTGTATCTCTTCTGCGCATGCGTGTCTACTAAAACATCACTGAGAATAAGGAAGTGCACTAATATAAAACTACGCATAAGTTTCGATTATAGTTGCTTGTTTTGTTAATAATCACTATGATAGTTGGTCAGGCTCACGGTAGTAATTGACTTGTACTGAAAGTAGTTTAATGACCTTCTCTCACTTAGTACATTTTACTGTTATTGGCGAGATTAACTACCGCTAAATCATCTGATTTCCACCCTTCTCTTCCCTCCCCTTATCCAGCCACAGTTTTCTGTGTGTTGTATCCCTTATTGTGAAATAAATTTCCGTTTACAGCTTTCCTACTTTTCGTGTTGTGTGCCGCAACCCTAATTGTTATATTATAATGTCGCAATCCTGACTGTGATTGCACATTCTTGGTGTGACGTCATGTGCCAGTTTGGCAGTCACTAATCATGATATGTGGTAACAGGATGAAAGGGACTTGCCATATTACCGACAAGGATACATGACAGACTTATGTATATTCTGTGCCGGAAATTCGGGGAAGAGAAACGCACATGTTGACGTAAGCACGAAAAATGAATACCGTTGGCTGACAGGCATCTGGGTGACTCACTAGAACCGTAAGGCCATCGATGAAGGCTACACCGTTGAATCCATGCACGAAGTGTGGGAGTACAATGTTTATTTCTGCAAACGTTAGACACGCTATCGGTTTTGATTTAAGAATACATTAATACTTTTTTTTTAATCAAACAATAATCCATCAGGTTGTTCAAATGGCGTATCTTTAAAAATGAATATTTAGATTTTATTCATTTGTGAGGAATGGGAAGGGATAAAACTCGATTTAGATTTTGTTTGTTAATACCCTGGTCTCCACACACCTGCTTAGCTATTTTTGAACTCAATAGGAGGAAATTTTGGGCAAAAACCATATTTAGCAGAAGTGGCCGTTGTCAATGAGCATCAGGGAATATACCTGTTGTTCCCGTGCATCACCGTGGACAGAGTAATTGGCATTAATAAGAAGGCTATGTTCCTCAATTACAAAATATTTGTGACGTATTGAGACATAACCCTTACACGAGTTTTGTGGTGACTTGCTACATGACTTATATGGCTATGGCTATGGCTATACAAATAGAAGTAACACCTTTCAAGGGGCCTTAAAGCTATTAATGAATGTGTATCAACCAAACTTTAAGTTATTCTTTGTAGAAGAATGGCGATAGTAATCAAATTCAACAATGTGTCAAAAACTTAAATTTAACTAGTTTATGAATAATTAACTAACTTAATCTGTATTAAATGAAAGCTAATTAGTTTATTCTCTTGGTTTCTAAAAAATATCAAATGCATTAGTCAAACCTATCTTAAAGATTTAATCAAAAAAGATAATTTTAAAAAGTATAAAAATACATTTTTAGTGGTGGTTTCAATTAATCTTAAAATAAACTATCCCCACTTTAAAGCATTATGATACATTAAAAATCATATATATCGTCACAAGATATAAAGACATATTAAATGTTATCTACAACTCTAAATAAAATATAAATAAGTCTATACATAAATAAAAAGACTTTTATTTTTGGTTTGTATGTATTTATAATTCCAAATTCCAAGAATGAAGTAAATCAGCAGAATTGTATAGTTATAAAAAACGGGATTAAGTCAAAAGTAGATATTTGCCATACTATCAAAATTTATTTTATTTTCAGTAACACAAGACTTAATATATTCTTCATGGATTTTAAAAACATGCACTTACTGGCCTATGGACAAAGGTATCAGTCCTGCTTTGTCTGGTTTTCCAGTGATGGGGAGGTCTGGGCTTGAATCCCGACTAGGTTTACTCAGGCGTTTATACTTAATTATTTCCCAATCTCCCTCCATACAAATTCAGATACAGTTTATATATTTATCACATTAAATCTCTGTAAATAGAATGTACGAGTAGCATGACGTGAACATAGTATGAGAAAAATAAACACACACTCCTTTAATAGGTTCTACATTTATGTATGTCAAAAAAAAGGGCTAGTCAATATTTTAATCCATATCTGGTAACAATAACTCAGTGTTTATTTTATTTTTTCCCTACAATGCTTGTATTATACGCATGCAACTACACTAATGAGGTAGAGATGAGAAAGGTAAGGTTTAGAGGAAATGTATCAGTATTCTCGTGAAGGTAGTATGGAAAACCATTAAGAAAATACAATATCGGTACACCCAGGATTCGAACCTTCAACCTCCTTTCCCCTGGAACATTCAGTTCACATTTCCACTAGTGCGATTTATATATATATATATATATATATATATATATATTACTTATTTGTAGGATTTTCCTTAAATCACGAGAGTCTTAAAAACTCATTTCTAACAAAATTTTCCCCTCTTCCTATAAAATGTAAACAAACACACTTGGTTAGTTGAATTTTTTTTATGTAGAAAAATAAAATAATTAAGGGCATATTGCATATTTAACTGTGATGGTAAGACTTTAATGTCAATATCCAACCCTCTCAAAATGGGATAAATATAGAGATAAAAGTTGTCATAATACATTCAGTGTATTTTTTTAATGAGTACTTAGATTTGTGAGTATTATTTACATTTTTAAACACGTTAATAATGTTTTCATTTCTTCGATAACACAGAACAAAAAAGGAAAGCTTAAAATATAATGCGTTTTTTCGTGTCGAAATCATACTGAAAAAATGAAAATGAAAACGTGTCCTATGATATTAACAATATAAACTTCAACAAATAATGGGGTAGGATGGTTTGGAAAGGGGAATAGAGAAATGTCGGAGAGGAAGGGAATTATCTCGTGCATATAGTTGCCGGGCGTACGATCTGCAACCATTTTATTCTAGAGCACGTAAAAGCGGATAGAAGTGTTTGTATCGGTAATAGCTAGCTCGTACGCCTGCGTCCTCGCTTCAGAATGTTCATGGAGGTCCCATTAAAAAAAAAAAAGATAGTGGCGAATTGTAATCGAGAGGGGTAAATTTAATTTCCGAAAAAGCGTGAGGACCTGGGAATATTGTTTTTTAATAATACATTAGAGAAAATAAAAAGAAAAGATAGTTCTTTTATTTTTAGTTATTTGTTTAGTTAAGTAGCTGCTTAGGTTAACTATACTATGTTAATTGTATGGATTTTAACTAATCTTAGATTTTCTAAGAACTTTCAAATACATTAAAGCTGGTATCTTAAGTAACTGTGTCTACATTATCAAGGCAATAGTTTGTAAGTCAGATGCGTTTTAATTAATCATATTTACATGTAAAAACTGTTTAATTGCTTAAAATTTTCCAATATATATATATTTTATTTAACTAGTTATATCTATGTGCTAAACATATATGTTTTACAAGCATATATGAAATAAGGTTTTATAATGAAATTGCAAACTCTTGCTAAATCGTAACACATTATAGGCCATGCAACAAAAATTGTTTGGAATATCATTCATTTATTTAATAGAAGTATCCTTTAATCTACTCTAAAATTAAAATAAACGTAACCCATTGAGTGGAGGTATTAATTAGTTTTGTAGCACAG
Organism: Timema shepardi; assembly: GCA_902151425.1. Taxonomy (NCBI): domain Eukaryota; kingdom Metazoa; phylum Arthropoda; class Insecta; order Phasmatodea; family Timematidae; genus Timema; species Timema shepardi. The sequence goes on from CABFVX010001120.1 coordinate 113,270, forward strand.
CGTATAATGGTATACCGTTATGTACTAATTATTCTAATGAAGTAGGGATGAAAAAGGTTGAATTTTGAGAAAGTGTACCCGCATATGCGCGAAGAGAGAATGAGAAACCATTTTGGAAAAAACACCCTCACTACACCAAACCGGGATTGATCCCCGATTTCTCTATCATCAGAAATCTAGTCTGATGTGAGAGTAGCCTCTTAAACCACGTGGCCACCAAAGTGTGTGAGCTGTTAATTGGAAACTATATTAAACGTTGCTGTTTGCCCTCTATTTTTACTTTCTCGCTATCTTACATGTAGAGAAAGTATTGTAATCGTCAAAAAAATCGAACTTAAGATTTTATTGAATCTTGACGTTTCATGACCCCCCGAATCCAAAAAAGTGGTTTTAGACTTTCCGTATGTCTGTCTGTCTCTCTGTACCTCCAACTAGAGCCTAAACTATTTTATCGGTCGGGCTAAAACTTGGTATCTAGGGTTTTCATAGGGTTGCCCTGAGGGATTTTCGGAATTAGATATCTAACCCTAAAATTAAGAGTAGTTTACTGAAAAGCAAAATGAGAAAAAGTCTATTTTCTCAAAATCGGCTCTAACGATTTTTATTAAATCTCTTTCTAAACATTTATAAATATTCTAAATAAAATGGCTTTTCTCAATATTTCGGCAAAATGACTTTAAGGATTCCAGTCTGATGCGTAAATTATTTTCTTTTTTTATAACATCTCCTAAGCTATTTGAGATACAGAAACTCCCATATCTATGCAACTATTTGAGATACTAAATAACTTATCGTTACAAAATTGTAGTACTATTAAAAATAATTTTTTTTATATTAAATATATTTTTATAAATCCAACAGTTTCTGAGATATTGTTAAATATATTAATACTATTTCGTGAGCTTTATTTGTAAAGCGATACCATTTTTTTTAACGCAATAATTCTCCAATGTCATAGAGTAATTAAATATGAGTAAGTCACTTAAAGTTTATGTTGTTTTTCCTTAAACCTCTTAGGAGAAATGTTTGTACAACAATGATCTATATCCATTTTAGACTCACTTGTCCAACATTGTTTATTGATTAAAATTTATAAATAAGGAATTTAATAGCAATGCGATGAAATGAAGATTTGCAACATCTAATAAAATGTCGAAAATTTTAACCAGGACTTGAAATTTTAATATGAAGTGTTGACCCTTGTGGACCCAGTATTTATCTTTTTTATCGGTTCAAACATACAAATGAGGAAATTAATTCTTTAAAAACCAAATTATAAAATTTAAAACCAGGACTTAAAAAAAGAAGTTTTACATAAGTATAGTACAAGTTATTGTATTTAGTTTCACATATATTACAATTTTTTAGTAAATATCTCCATTTTCAAATAATAGAGCGAGAAAATCCGTGCGGAGTTCCGTACCATTTATTTTTAAAGTCTCGAGCTTGTTTACACATACATATACATACATAGTTAATCACGCAGTTCCCTTAGAGTGTAGGTAAAAATCTGTGAATATAGCTAAAGAAAATTACCACTCAAACTTTCTCCCACTTCCCTAACCTTTCAAACTCCCTTCGCCTCAACAACATCCATAGACAAAGTTAAGCATGCTCCTTTATTCTTAGAATTCCTAAGGTTTTTCTTTTTCATACATTCATCTACAACATTTATCCACGTCTTACATGGCCTACTCGGTGGCGTAGTTAGCTAACGTGCTAGTCGTGTTGAGCACGACTGCCGAGGATGGTAAGATCGAGGTTCAAATCTCGGTCGGGTGAACTGGGGGTGGTTTTTCCTAAATGGTTTTCCACTCTACCTCCACGTAAATGCGGGCTCACTTCCTCTAATTCAACCTTACCAATTCCTAATCCATTATCGTAATTAGTACTTAAGCGTATAGCCCGAACGGGTCGTAAGACGTGGTGCTAAATAATAAAATTACATGGCCTACTTCTTCCCTTTGATCCGCACATTCTTCCAAAATATACTATCTTGTACATTCGATAAAAGCTCATTTTCTCAACATACCCAAAATATGGTAATACGGCCTATTGAATTCCTTTTCAAACTACACTACTTCAACACCCATTCATTACTGAATCTGCTATACGAGTTTTTCAACCAAATTTATTAATTATCTCACTCCAACCGCAATCCCCTTGCTCTTGTGTTTCTTCTGAAAAACCAACGTTACATATTAATAAAACAATGTGTGTATTAACACACTTTTATTTACTGCCATATTTGCCTCTTTCGATATTATTTCATTCTTTGCAATAGTCTACATACATCCAACTGATCTCCGAGATGCATTCACCTGTTTGTCGATTTCACTATCTATCCTTCCACTGTTACAGAACATTCTACCCGGATACAGAAATTCATTCACTGGTTCTAACAATTTTCCATTATTATTAAGCTGACAAGAACTTCTTGATCCATCCTTATCAAACACTATCAAACTAGTTTTGGAGACTTTTATAGATTATTTATTCTGCCTGTCTCCAAAGTCAAACGATTCAATATTCTGAAAGTAGCTTTCATGCTCAGACATTAATATATCATCTGTATATAGCAGTGCTTTCACAATCACATTTTCTATTTTCACATCAACAGCGTTCTCACAAGCATCTGTCATACCCTTATCCATGAATATATTAAACAACCCTGTAGACATGACAAAACCTTATCTAACACCCTGTTCAATGCCAAACCACGCGCTCCAAACGCCATTCACGCTAACGCACTCTTTAATTCCATCATACACCATCATAATTGCATTTACTAACCATGCATCCACACCACTCTCTCTTGCTTTCTCTCTCCATGCCCTCCTATGCTTGTATATAGATGTATTTGTAAGGCTCCCATTAAATAATTTAAAAAAATCTAACAAGCAAGTAAATTATACAAATAAATACAATAACGGGGAAATATTTTTATTATTATTAGCACCGCGTCTTACTAGCCGTTCGGGTTATAAACACTTACGCTAATGTGTAGTGGTAGGGTGATTATGAGATGAAATGGAGGACTTACAATCTAACGTGGAATCCGAACCACGGTGGAGGCCTGGCATTCCCCACATTCACAAGTTGTGATTAATACACGTCTTGTCAGAGGTGAAAGGTTTGGTAATCAGATAAATCTGTGCCAGGACCAAGGATTGAACCCCGGAACCTACGCACAGAAGTCTGACACCTAGCCCCTAGACCACCAGGTAGCCTATTGACAAAGAAGCTCTGAATATTTAAAACAACTAAAATAATAGTATTTTATCTTAAACATTTCCTTTTGAAACTATTAAAAATGACTTTATTTGTTTGGGAAACTATAAATATATGTATCAAGACATTTACTTTGATCTCATAATGATAACCTTTCGGGTAAAAGTTCTTAAAAGAGCTAATTTACACTTTAACAATATTTTTTATTATCATAAAATATAAAATGTTGAAACAAAACCAATTAGTGTATCATTATAGTGAGCTCTCCATAATTTATAGTAAACCCGTACCCAGTATAAAACCCTTCGTCTTAAGGGACCTTTTATACAGGCGTTTCGTGACACACGTCATGGGTGTTTGCTCTTATACAAGAAGCATATGCCACGCGTCTTTAAAAGGGTGAGTGTAAATAAAAAACAGAGACTAGGATTTCCAATTTATTACTTTCTACCACTCGTGATGGATCCGTTTATAGTCTCACTGCGATTTATTTCGTAAAACAATTTGTTCAGCTATTTAAACCTTTAAAAATTATAATATGCTAATACCAATTTACAGCCAGTAGACCATTCAATAAACTAGAAGAATTAATCACCAAAAGAATATGTGCAGAATAGCTGCGCTGTAGCTGGAATCCTTATTTTGATTCAAATAGTCCCACCCTACTATAATGTATCTTGGGATCGTCACGCGACAATTTTGACGCGGCGTTCTTTAGGCTACGGCGACACACTTCTCAGATCGCGACGTCACGAATGACACGCGAGAGTGTATAAAAGCACTCATTGTCTCCTCTGTACTTTGAGAACGCGCGTTACGAAACGCCTGTGTAAAGGGGATCTAACAGGATATCTCAACTGGGGAACAATACGTTTGTTTAGTTTGTTGTTTCCTATCCTGGCAATACAAAAAATACTTTCTGAAGTAATAGGTGGCTTTCCCCCCACCACTTTGGTAGGTTTTTTTAAAATTGAAAATAAAGCCTTAGCACAATTATTTTTGGAGGAGTTATCATGCGGGGTTGATTTATCATTGACGGATTCTTCCATGAGAGCCGTGTCCATGTCCCAAAGTGTAAGTACACTCGCTTTGCCGCAGTCAAAAAATACGAAGGTGAATTAGGGCTGAGATTATGAAGATCATTCGAATAACAATATGTTCCTCCATGCCTTAGATTATCCAGAGAGGACGCAGTTGTCAGGCAGTCAGACTCACGTTTTGGCAGTCACAAACAGGGATGTATGATGGCGACTCCCAATTATGTTTTATCATAAAGGCAATAGTTATTCAAAGGATATAAAATATTAACAACAATTTAAGTTTTTAAATAAATCAAACTACGTAAAATAGTTTGTTAAACATGTTATAAAATCTTATTTGTTTTTCATAGTATCATAGCTTGTTCGTAGAAGTATTTGTGCTAACTAACATCTAACACACGAGTGTCAAGAACGATCAAGGAGTATAATGAGCCAGTCCGGATTCAAACACGGGACGTCTGGTTATAGTATGCCACGTGCGATTAGAATGTAATGGTTTTAATCCCAAAGAGACATGATTATAACCTTCACCTGTGTGTTGGTGTGAACTATATTTTGAAACAACACATCTCTTCTTAAAAATTAAGAAGTATTTCTTTACGTTTATCCTCGTGTTTCAGTGCAGCGGTAGGTGGCCCCGGTCCCCTGAATCTATAATGTATATATTTAAACTTATTCCCTAAACTGGAACTGTATGCATTTATATATTTTATTACCGCGTCTTATTACCAGTTCAGGCTATGTGCATTTTAATTACTCTCTTGGGATATGAATGAGTACGATATAATTTGGAATAAAATGTACCCACATATTCGGGGAGGGAGTAAAAAGGTGGTTTTCACTTTATTATACCCAGTTGTCATTTGAAATCTTACCTCCCTTTACCAATATAAAATTAGACTAGATAATTATGAAATTTAGGCTACGTGTGATTAACAACATTATTATTAAGTTATTATATTGAAAAATGACACCTGAACACGGGAATTGAACCTGGAACCTCTGGTTTAGTACCCTTGGCATGTGATGACTCCTGGACATCTCAGGGGTTAAAGCATTAGCCTACTAATCCATAGGTCCCGGTTCGATTCCAGTTTCAAGATCTCTGTTCGGTCTCAATTTGTCATCACTGTTTGGTTGTGCTGTTGAAATATTGGCAACAGTGTCAAGACTAAAACGGGGCCTTGTCCCTCCACTTTAAAAACACCAGTGCTTGCTTAGCTCAATTTGAGAATAGACGTACGATTCAATTTGTCGCAAACAGCTCGCAGTAGTACAGGATGAGACAACAATATTAGTTGTATTGGTAAACATTGTGACAATTAAACAATCTATTTTTTTTTCAATTCGAAGAATATGATATTTAGATACGGCTACAACAGTAACAAACAAATATAATAGCTTGGCTTTTTAATCGAATGTGATCAAATTTTCCATATTTTCATCCTCCATCTATCATTTATTAGTTTATTGAATTTGTAAAACGGTATTCACATTTGGTTCCGCCATATATGCTTCTGTTATTAATGACAGTAATTCATCTCCTGACTATGACAACTATTTTTTCCCCCTAAAAGGAAATTGTGAAATAGCTCTTGTAACAGAAATAAATCTTTTTTTTCAGAGCCGGAAAAATGGCAACTAATTCCTGGAACATTTCCGTACCGTGACGTGCCCACCGATATATTTTCTTCTTTTATTTTTTCTACCTTCTTTCGTTTGGACTGACAAAGAATATCTTTAAGTTAAATATTTTAGAGACTTTTAATTATAAAAGTAAATGTTTTGCCGAGTAAAATTATTCAGTCCTCCGCGCAGATATAGTTTAGATGTTTTGGTTATGTATATTGTTTCCATAGTATATCTAGTCCAACATCTATTTACAGTTTTAAAATCTTTGGGATATTATTTAGACTCTAGAGTATGGTCAGTACTTCAACTATTGGCACTTTTAGAATCCTTGTTGAATTATATTGCTTCCATGGTATGGTCAATCCACACACTATTGATACTTGTAGAACATTGGGTGAAGTGTAGTGCTTCAAAAGTAGTGTATTTTCATTAATCGCATGCATTTTCAAAACACCCATAGTCTAACGCTTTACATTTGCAGTAGACTAAGATACTGATGAGAGGTAGATTGGGATTCAAATCATGGTTGGGTGTGTAAGGGTGTATTTAAAAAAAACTTTGATAAGATGGTGATATGGATTTGAAAATATGTGCCAAGAGGTCCTGAGATCAAAGTCCTGTCCGGGTCTACACTTTAATTATATTATTTATCAAAAAATTTTAAAAACTTATTTATGTGACTTCATGTGTTCACACGTGAATATCTTCATTACGCCGATGAAAGTTTTGCTAGAAGATGTCAACAGACAGATTTAAGAAAATTATGGGGAAAATAGATCAATTTTGGGTACACCTTATCATATTTTAATACATCCCAAGACTTGTGGGTGTCAAAATATTGCACTATTGGTAATATTTAAATTATGTTTGTGTTGAAATAAATATTTTACATTTGGTGGCTTATAATAATTTAATTTTTTATTCTTAGTATCGCGTATGACTACCCGTTCGGGCTATACGCGTGTGTAATAATTACACTAATTGGCTTAGGTAATAGGAATATTACATTAATATTAAGTTTACCTACATTTTCGTGGAGGGAGAGGGGAAAACAATTTTGGAAAAATCTCTCTCATTACACCCGACCGAGATTTGAACCTCGATCTCTCAGTTTCAGGCAATCTGGCCTACTTTAAGAGTAGTGCGTTAGACCACATAGCCACCAAAGTAGGAAATAATGTTATTAATGTGACATTAGCCACAAGGATAGTTAATGACAATTTGATAAACTTACTACTTTTAATCATTTAGATTTTAAATTACATTATTTAAATTAATGATAACAGACAACGTTCACACATGTTATCGCGCAGCCAACTAAATCTGAATTGACTCTTCTTGACCCTTATCGGCAGATACATGGATTTAATGACCAGGGTGTGTCAAGTCTCGTATACTATTGTTTGGGAGGTTGGAGTTCAAGTATCTACTGCGTGTATGAAGGGTAGTTTTCCATGAAATGGTTACCACCTTCCCTCTATGTAAATATGACAATGTGTCCTCCAAACTCCACACTCCTCATCCTTAATTTATTAGTTATTATTACATGTGGATATCTCTGACGTGGTTCTTATGGTATAGACTAAACTGTGCCTTTTCCCTATACTCTTAAATGTTATATATTCTTCTATCTTCTATTGTGACCTTAAAAATCGCCATGTTTTATTCCTAAGTTTTGAAGAAGGATATATGAATTCTCGTTTCTTCTGAAAGCTATGTTCGTCGAATCTAATAAAGGAAATTTTGCATTCACAGAACATGATACATTTCAAACACGGTCCGTTGCAGTCAGCGAAACTAATAAAAACTTTGGAAAATGCTGTGTCATAGAACACGTCATATAACACTGTTGATTTTATTTCCAGTAAAAAATTTATCGAATATATCAAACAAATTTATAGCTTTTGAATATAGAAGTTTTCAAGTAAATTTGATTGTCCTATTAAGTGTTTGACAAACTGTGGCACGCGTGTCCCCAGGGCTACTAGACGCTATACTGTATTTTATTAATCATAAAATATGTGTTTTTAATCATTAATAATAGGTCTGATAGCTAAATTAACGAAGATATTGATATTGTGTCGTAGACATTTATAAGTTTGTATTTACCTCCGTTCTAACTTTGTTTTGATTTCCATTCATGTTTAGTTAAAATTAGGAACGAACGTTTATTCTTTAAAATATAACGGGTATTTTTATCATTATTTTTCAAAGAAATTGAAGGATACCTTGATTTTTATAGGGTGATAAAAGATATACATGACCTGTGAGAATTTGGGAAACACTGGGATTATATTATACACTAAAAATACAACAATAACACATAGTATGTGGACGTGTAAAGTTAAATAAACTACAAATACTCACTACGTGACAAAATATAGTAGTTGTATAAATTAAACTTCATTATGAAATAATACAACGCGACCTATATTCTTAAAAAAAAGTTAATTATCCTGGGTCAGGGTTGGTGAAACAGTTTGAAAGCGTGTGTTAAAATATGTATTATGTTAGTAGAAATGTTTTGTGTGTCGATAGGACTAGTGAAATAAATAAATAAAAAATATTATTATTTAATATAGCTATTACACTGTATTTTAGCTACTATATTATGATAACATACCGTTCAACACCTTAGCTCAGCCAGTAGCGTGTCTGCCTTCTGAGATAAGGCTTGGCACACATATTTATAATTGATTAAATATGGGTTTGCCCTTTTGCAGTGCAGAATTAACGAATGGGCACTGGATGTTGTGCCTGTCCTTGTCTTAAGATGGCTTATAAGGCATTTGAAGCTATGACAGGCCTAACCAGCCGGTAGAGGAGAAAATATATGGCTTGAATAAAAATGTGACCCAGGCCAATGGCTGGAAATAGTAATGGATGTAAATCATGATAACCTACCGTTAGGTGATATTCTAAACTAGGTTTTACAAAGCTAGGTGGCCCAATACCATTTTAAACCTTTTAGGAGACCTCTTTAGCGATTGTTTCTGAAGAGTTGATATCGTATGATAAGGAGGTTTTATAAATTACATTCAATTTGTGATAAGTAATTTACAAAGGACAGAATCAATAACTTTGTGACAGTAAGGGATCAATAATTATTTTTCAATAAACTTCAATATTTATTTTATAGTTTTATTGAAATCATAAAGTTGGTTGGGGGAGGTGGGAGAGCTTTGGACGGTTGTGACATGAAAATCTACGCGCCTATCACATCGGGCACGCGTGCATCATCCTACTCTAGGGCCTATAGCTTTCAACTTTATCCAGACTACAATGAAATTCCCATAAATAAACAAAATATAGGGGAGAGTCGGTGAATACTGATCACTTTTCGAAATAAATTTGCTAAAAATAGGGAAGTCAATACAAAAGTATTTTTACTAATGGAATGATTCTTCTAGCACTTATCTTAGTATTTAGAACTAATAATGATGCCATTTTTTTAGTTAAGATGAAATATTTAAATTTCCAAAACAATAGCTTTTATCGGTATTGCCCACTTTTCGAGTACCGATCAGAGACTAAAACATATATTTCACATTGATGGTGCTATTAAATAAAGAAAATTCAAGCCAGATTTTTTATATGTTACAAAAAACTCATAAAGACTGTTTTAATCGGTTTTATGTCCAGATAAAACCTTAAGCCAATTTGGTAACTGAGAAAATTATAGAACCAAAATTAAATGTAGATATTTGTTTATTTCTTGATTTATTAAAACTCCCGAGATATTATTAACTTTATTTTACAAGATTATCCTTCAACTGACCTACGAAAACATTATTTTATGAACATTATTTCCTAGACTTAACCACAAAATAATCAATATTAGTGATTTTAAAAAACTTTAAGTTACTAAATGATTAAATACTAAAAAGTCTCTTATCTTCTTTTTTAAGTTTTAACTTTACTTTAAAAAGTAACGATTTAGTATACTAGTTATCTTGATATTATGATTCACTGGCGCTAGGCTACATTGGTCACCTTTGTAACCCTGTGTATTTTCCCAGTCACTGCACTCGGCATGTGTCCATTAGGAGCACAAAATACATCGGTACCATAATTCATTGTTTATATCAAATTATTCACTAACAAATCACAATTCATTTTCAGAAGACTCCAAAAGTTGACAGAAGTTCATCACCATCATAAAGTGAATCTTCTTTTAAACTTTTCTACTTAGAGAAGCTTTCGAATGTGATATTTCTTAAAGGTTTTTTTTCTTAATAGGTTTATTAATTCTACTAGATTCTGCAGTACAATTTTTCAAAATTTTTATTTTCAGCTCTTTTCATATTTTGTTCTTCTCTTCTCTTCTATTTATTTTTCTTTTACACCCTTTAATGTTGGCGTCTGCACAGAATAGAATGGAGAGATTTCCATTAATAGAGCTAAAGTGGTAATTAAAAAAACATTGCATATATATATATATATATATATATATATAATTTATTTCATAATAATTGTTCTTTCAGTTTAAATGTATTTAAATCAATTAAGGGCTATACCGGTCATTTTGTTATATGCTTATCGGCATTAGCCGCAAGGCGTGACCGGTATTACCCGATGCACACTCGTCAAACAAAAATTAAGGTAAAGTAAACCATTTGGCTATATTTTAATCAATCTTGTAAACGAATTGTGCACCAATAGATACTATTAAGTATAGTAGTGTAAAAAATATTAACATTAAATTAGAAAGCTACTTACTGTTAATATTGTTTAAGTACAACAAAAGTTATAAAACGATAAAATCTTAAATATTCCACATAAGTCCAAACAGCAAAGCGTTTCCTCTTCAACTGTCAACAAACTTCGTTACAATATGTCTCGTTAGGGAACAGCACCACACAGAACCTCATTCATGTGAAATATATCGAATAAAAAGCTGATTGGTATTCACCGAATCTCCCCTAGTATTTATAACCAAAATCAAAATTGATTTTGAGAGTTAATATTAAAGCTTTAACATCACTTAACAAAAATACAGCAATTATTTTCAAAATTTAACAATTTTGTAAACGTTTTAAAATCATAACTAACCCATGCGTGAGGTTGTGTCCGGTCACCAATTTAAGCTATTTAGAATGGTAGGGAAGGGGGGCGCTAACATTTAGATAACGACAAGAGATGTACTATTCTAAAATTGACTAATTTAATAACAATTAATTATTACAAAACTAACATGACTATGACCTTAATACTTGTTAAGCCTAAAACCATACAAATTCCTATTTTTAACCCCATTATCTGATGAATTACCAAACAAAAATGAACTGTTACTGAGTCAGTTAGTACCTGGATTAGCTCCGGGGGTTCATAAGCCTGCCATTCATCCTTAACTGGAACTTGCGCGCTCACAGATCATAAACCACTGTTGCTCTACTAGGATTGTCATCGTAAGCTAGGCCACCGTCCTTTCCAATAGTTTATAGTTGCTATTATGTGTTTCTTTATCTGTGCACTCCTAATTTTGAGGATATCCTGTTAACTCTGTTGGTCACCTTTCAGCTCCCAATAGTAATATAAAATAGCGAATAGTGTATGCTATTTTTGAAATTAATGAAAGTTCAATAAAGTAAATAGGATATACTATTATTTGAAGGAAAGAGTTGTCATCAAATGGTTATCAAGGTTTTATGGCTTGAGCTAGGTTTAATAAATAGCAGAGTCCAACGTTTGTACTATAGTTACAACAGACATGATCGGGGAGGAGCGATAATGACTTATGTAACTATAGCCGAAATGTCGGAGATCACTAATATGAGGACCTTAGTTTAAGATCAAATACTGGCCTCGAAAACCTTCAAAATAAAGTGGTCATTGTTAGTTAAGGATTCCTAGGATGTTAGCATTTTATAAAACAAAGTATTATATGAAATATTTTTAAAAGTATCTCCCAGTGGCTAGATTCATAGCTAACGTTGCATTTGCTATTTTCACCAGAGTATACACAATGAGTCTAGCTCACATAGAGGCTAGAGCAGCGTTTTTAAACTGGTGTGCCACGAAGGTTTCAACAGATGTGCCACTGGAGTTTGGAGAAAGGTACAAAAAAAAAGAAGACCTAGAAAATATTGAGGACAAGAAATAAATATTTTCAATACATGAGCAACTTTATTTTTAGAAATAGCACAGTGATTAATTAGAGTTTTAAATAATTAACTCTTTGAACACAATCTTAATACTCTTTTATTTGTTGAACAAATCTCTCTAAAACTGACTTTATGTCTAGAGTATTTTAGCAACTTGTTTGGCAGCCATAAGTTTAAAAGATTATAAAATCACTGGGTTGGAGAATAGACATACCACTAATGTAATAATTCTATTGATCGTGGAGTACTTGATAATTTGTCGTGTTCGTTTGCGCTTGTAAATTAAAATAAATAATTTCATTTTGGGAAATTTCAAGTATGTAGCAAAATATTTATTATGTTAGAGAAATAATTGTAAGAAAATTTTTAAAACTATAAATATCAAATATTTAGGTCAAATATATTAAAGGAAAACATTTAGTTTCCTTTGAAAAAATGTATGGTTGGAAAACTTAAAAAAATACGTACATAATTTAAATTAAGTCAAATTTTTAAATAAAAACAAAGTTTTTAAGAATGATAGATCTATAAAAATATAAATAGATTTTACCAGCACCGGATTAAGTCATAAATCTCAATTATATTGACTTTCCGATGATGAGAAGATTGGGGTTTGAATCCTCGTCAGGGCTTACTGAGGGCCTTTTTACCTTAATGGTTTCTCAATCTCTACGAAAATGTGTGTATTATTTCTCTAAACTCTACCTCTCTAATTCCTACCTCATTCTTACAAATATGTGTATAGTCCGGATGGGTAGTAAGACACGACGCAAATTGAATAAAAAGCTAAGACGAATGAGATCCAAAACCAAATATTACAGTCTTTTTCTATATAACATGACCTAAATTAGTAAAATAAATGGATAAAAGAACATATATAGTCAGCTCTGTTCGAGAGTTCTACCCATCCAAAAACAAAGAAGTTAGGGAAGCCCACGTATGCTCCAACAATTGAGTTTTCCCCGAATCAATGCATCACATGAGCAAGGACCCCATTCTACTCACTACCAGCTCTGGTTGTTTCCAGGAAATTGATGTTCGAATCTCTGTCGACCATTTCAAGTGTCCCTCTGGCGGGTAGAATGAGAATGGTACATTCACCACCATGATGATGAAGCCCCAGGGGTCGGGTGACCATGCATACCAACTGCTTGAGGTGGGGAGGTGAGAATAGTAACAACTAAATGGAGTTAAACTAAAGTTTCTAATTGTTTTTAACATTGAAACTACCCCTTGGCTATATAAATAAAGTGGATAACTTTAACCCGGTTCAGGGGCCGAATGGTCTAAAGCTTTTACTCTCGTGCTAGACTGGCCTGTTGATAGCGGGGAGATCGGGTTCGAATTCCGGTAGGGTCTACTCAGGGGGGTTGTGCCTAAATGGTTTCCCACTCTCATTCCTTGAAAAAGAGGGTAGACAAACTCTAAATTGCTTCCTGCCTCATTTATACCCGCCTTTGCATTACGTAATTATCATAAATGCGCATAGTTTTAATAGGTAGTAAGAAGCAGTGATAAAATAAAACAAGACTTTAGGTTTAGAGTAACTGTGTTTTGTCATAAGAAGCAATTAAAATAATTTATTGTTGAACTAAGCATCCAATCCATCTACATATGTATACTAATGATGTATAAAGAACAATTTAAATAGTATGTAATCACCCGTCACCAGAAATAAGACTAGAAAAGATATACACTTTAGTCCATTGGCCCACCGATGAGGGTGTTCCTAAAAATCCTTGAAATTAAAGTTTGGTTAAGTTTTGTTGCTCTGGGCTAATTCAGTTTTTAGTATTGTTATGATAAAGCTTTGTATACAGAAGGTTAATAGCACTAGTCAACGTGATTTTTAACTCCAGAATTATTTTGGAAATTTAAGTTCATTTTTGTGTGTAGATCTTGGAAATGACATTAGAAATTTCACATCACGTCACAATTTTTATATATAGACTATAAGTTTTTATCTTTGCGAATAGTACGTGAAATTACTACTAATTAGTAAAGTGAATATGGTACTAATTTATCATATGACCTACAGTATAGTTGTCGCATGCAAACGTAATAAGTAACTTAGGTATTGTAAAACATGAGGCTGATCAGGTATATAGCCAAATATTGTTCACACATGATCATATATGGTAGAAGTGTATCGGTGAGTACCATCGCTGTACTGCGAATATGCTCACACAAAAGATATTTTTGTTACGAATAAACAACTATCTCGTGAGTGTTTATTTGGAGAATTTATTTATTGTTCTTTGTCTACAAATGCATTATTATAATTCCAAAGAAAATTGTTGTTATAGTGCCACAGAAAATGAAATGTTTAGTACCCCTAGTAACCTCCATTAGGTGTGTGATTGGTTTGCAACGAAAACTTTAAGCAAGTAAATCTTTACCATATATAAACGTTAATATTCTGGTTGAAAGATTAAAAACCAGGACCAAAACTGTTATCTACTTATGTGCTGTATTAGGCTACCTATACAATGGATCTGAGGATGTGGTTAGCTAGAAAACTCACAAGTATGCCTATTTTTGTGCCTATGGCTTAGCGATATTCACATAGCCACGTTGATGATTGTCATTTCTATATGATAAAAATATCAGGTATGTTCAAAAAAAGCAAGCCAGCAGTATCAAGTATCCAATCATATTAACTGCATTAAGGCCTGTTCCATGATTTGAGGACCTGCTAATAACAGTTTCCCCAAAAGCATAGGATGAAGTCACCAGTGACAAAAATGGTGCAGATGAACGCGTTGCAAACTCTACTGGATCATCCACTTCTAAGGATTTGGACAACCTGTCCGGAACTGATAACACGATACAGTTAACTAATCAAGAATATTTGAACGATTTAGTTCGAAGACTAAAGTTAACTAAAGCGCAAGCAGAACTCTTTGTTTCCTGGTTAGAGCAACGGACATTACTTGAAGCCGAAGTTAAAATAACGTTGTGTCGATAACGCAGAGAAATATAATACAAGTATTTCATTATGGAAAACAGTATGGATAAGATAGTAGTGATCTTATGAAAGATCTAGGCGTTGGACACGATCATAAAAATGGTGCATATTTATTGAGGCATCGAAACTAAGTCTGAAACAAATTCTGCGGCATAATGTAATAAAATATCTATCAGTTACTTTAATTCATGGCAATGGCTTGAAACAAACGTATGGAAAAATGTCGAAGATTTGGAGTGCTGTGACGTACTTACGTTGTCATCTGTGTGTTGCTCTTAAGACTATTATAATACTTCTAGGACTACAAGGAGGTTTTACAAAATATTGTTGTTTTCTATATTTTTGAGATAGTCATGAAACAGAAAAGAACTATATTGTGAAACAATGGGAAAATAAAAGCTAATATCTGCCTGGAAAATGTAATGTAAATATGTTCCAGTGGTTGAATACCCAAAAACATTCTTCTTCCACCTTTTACATATAAAGCTTGGATTAATTAATAATTTCACTAAAACCTTAAATTAAATAGAAACTTAATTTATAAGACTTTTTCCGAATATAACAGGTGTTAAACTTAAAGATAGAATAGTCATTGGTCCCCAAATAAGGAAACTTTTGAAATATGATGTATTTGAGATGAAGTTACAGGATACTTAACTGACAGTTTGGCTTTCGTTTACAGCAGTTGTCCATGGATTTCTTGGAAACAGGAAAGAAGACCATTATGGACATTGTAATGTTCTTGTAACTGCCTCTCGTTTGGCGCCATTTATAATGTTCTTGTAGCTTCCTCTACGTTGTGTGGATATTTTAACTTTACTATAACGGGTCCCACTGTTTGGTGCCTATTGTAACATCTTCGTGGCTTGCCCCTGGTTGGGATGCCCTTTGTAACACCCCTCGTAACGGGCCCCTCATTTGGATGCCAATTGTAACATCACTATAATTAGCTCGTTCCACATTGTGTGCCTATTGCTATATTACGTAATAGTTATTATCACTCCCCTACATTAGGCTTCACTTTTTGTAATATAAATAAATAGCTTCAGATAAAGTTGAAATTAGTTTATTCAATGATAGTTATTGATTGCTTTGATAGAAAAATGATCAAATTGCAATGACTTACAACACAGTGGCTCTGAGATTGCACCACTCGTTTGGTATATCTCAGTCCAATAGAACTTACTAGAATGTTTAAGAACCGGAAACCGCCTCAAATTAAACACTTACATTATTCTCGTTTGTTCGAGAGCAGGAAGTTAATTTTTTAAAGACTTTAACATTGTAGTTTTGACTCAACTTTACGTCACACACTGAAGTTAGTTACAGTAGCTGATGCCTTCTACCTTCAGGGCGTGAACTTAAAAACAAGACATAACTAGCAATTTCCTAGTTAGAATCTGGTAACTATCATATCTGGATAATTTATACGAAGACGTGCTTTAAGCGCCAAGTAATAAAATATAAAATTCAAATAAAAATAATAAAAATGTATAACTAAGATTAGAATATTGTCAATGCTTTCAAATATTCTTTAGGGTCAAATCAGGGACACTACAATATTTGGTTTAAACTTTAGTATAATGCCGTAAAGATAAGGAATACGACTTTGAAAATTCATTTTATACATTCACATTGTGGATCTTTCCTGAAAATTTGAGAACCTTGATTATGAAAAGGGGGGAACCCTTTCATCAGAACATATGATCTAAGAAATTAAAGCATTATCAAAGTCTCTGGGATACCTCCATTAATTGATGGTTGCATTATAAAATGAAAAGAGTTCATGATGGAAATTGTATTTTATATGTATAGCAAATGATTTAAAAAATTAGTTATTAACTTTTTTTAAATTGAGTTTATCGTTTCACGTATACGAGTCAAACAACAATTAGTGGCATTTTTGGAATCAGCACTTTTTTATGTTATTGTAATAGTTGCTATAAATATTTATTCTACTTTTTAAATAGTGGGCCAAAGCAGCTTTTATGTAGTAGCTAGAGACAATTTTAAAAATATATTGTAACAATAGTCGCTATTAAAATTAAATTTAATGTTTCTAAGCACTAAGTAGAAATTTAAAATAAAAATCTGACATTATTGTTAAACAAACTTTCATCAAGTTTGGTCATGTCTCTTTTTGAATGGTCCTTGAACATGTTTTCTTCTAATTTAAAAAATATATATAATATTTAATAGTATTTAATAATAATATCAAAATAAATTAGTTTGGATCATAGGCAAAAGGCTATTAAATGTATCAACTTTTATTTAACATAAAGGTTCCTTGAAATTCTACCTTCCTCATCCCTACTGCTCTTAATGAACATGCTGATGTGTAGTAAGAAGCAGTGCATACAAATGCTGTTACTAAGTATTCATTACATAACGATGAGATGAATATAATAATATAACATGCAGCTGCAATAGGTTTATCACTTCTTGAAGGCAAGAATCCTCACACTGTGGTATTTAGCAGCCTTGTAAGTAGCAGCATTGAGGTTTCATAACCAATAAACCGTACAAAATGTTTGTCTTACACACTTAAATTATTAACGTGTTGATAAAGACTATTTGTTGTTTCTAACTTTTTAATTTTATCTCAGAGTAGTGACATTTCAAGTTAGACTTAGTCAAAATTGAAACAATTACAACTTTTTATTATTTTTAATCATTAAATATAGATTTTTTAATTAAACAGAGACATGTTGATATATCTCTCTCGTGATGACTGCCACTACCCGGACGGGCGAGGGACTTCCTACACCTGCCTATTGGATTTTCTTCCTCAGAAAAACCTTGCAGAGTGCCTCCTCATGGTGGGCCCTGGCCAACATCCAGAGGGCTTATCCGATGGATGGCTAAATCTCTATAGAGGTTGTCTGGGTGGGCGTGACTGCCCTTCCTCCCCCCGATTTACCACACACTAAGGGGTTGGTAGCTAGTACCTTCCGGGAAAGATGGTCAGGCCACCTCGCTGAGGCCGCTGCTGGGTAGCCTAGGCTAAAATCCCTCTTTAGAGTGATTCCTAAGGTTAGGTACCTGATCGTCAAGGGCCCAAACTAAGGTAAAAACCTTCTTTAGGGTGATTGCTAATAATGAGTTCGACTTCCAGTAGGGAAGTCTAGGTTATAGCCCTCCAAGAAGAGCGAGCGATTCCTGGGTTTCTCCTACCTCACTGAAGTGTGCACCTAGCACTCATGGAAGTAGGAGCCAACTCATCCCGCTGATGGAAGTCTGGCCAAGGCGGGAGGGTTTTACTAGCCATCTGGTGATGGCAGGGATCAATGGCAGGCAAGGGGTCATCGATCCCTAAATTGATCACTGCGCGCATTTACGTGCGTGGCTATGATCGAAGTACATTAAGAACATTAAGAGAGGTGTTTTTTCCTAGACTGGTTACCAAACCCTATACGGCAAATTGATTCCCACATTGAAAAGTCTCCGACATATATGAGATGGGTGCCTACTGTCTAGTGATGTAGCAGAGTTCTTAATGTGTTAATGAATCATCGTAGATGTAATGTCAAGTATTATGTAAAATGTTAAGCTGTATTTAAGTTTCGGGGAAATACCAGCACCAGAAGTATCAGAATCTTATAATAATTTTTTTCCGCTAAAATCAGTATATGTATAATAAAATAAAATGTTACCAGCTCTAGTATTAGTAACAGATGTTTTATTTCAATAACTTTGAGTCCACACCTCCTTCCTGACTGGAGAATTATTTCCGGCAGAAATATTTTTTTTTAACTCGTGGACTGAATGGCTCTGAACCCACATCATGATATTTGGAACAAAACGAAGTTGACGAATAAAAAAAAGAAAAAAAAGAATAAAAAGTATACTTGACTTTTCTAGTACGAGAGTGGGATAAGCGATATAACACGCAAGTCGACTTTGAAATCTTAAAAAAATGTTTACAAGCTGTATTCTAATGTTTGAAGTTACTCTTCAATTACTTGTATCAAAATAAGCTGAAAATATTAAACATTGAACGTTGATTTATGTTTAGGTTGCAAGTTAGTTTATACTATTAAGTGGAGCAGCCTGTTGTGTTGTGTAGCCTACGTGATCACCTGACCTTAGTTCATTTGATTCCTTTATTTGAGGACACTTGAAAGAACACGTGTACGCAGATTCTCTTAGGGATTTCGTAACAAAAGTACACACTGCTTTTACACACTGAGCTTTTTCTGTGACGCACTGACGCCTGTCTCAGAATGCTTGGGGGCCGTTATGAACACATAGAAGGGTTCTCTCTTGTATGGAGAAAATAATAAATGCTTTCATATCCAAGATTTTTTATTTTTTTCACTTAATCTTACTGTCTGTCCAGGCTACCCACATTTAATTACAACTGTTAGGTAGGTATGACTTAAAGGAAATGTACATTCCTATGCATGGAGATAGAGGGGGAAACCATTTATGAAAAACTACCCCTGGTAATAATTCGAATCCTGACCTCATCACCAACAAACTATGAGTATGAGTTTAAGTCCGTGTATTAGATTACGCTATAATATTATAATTTCTTATACATAATGATTATACAAATGAGACTAAGATGTTTCAAAATAGAATAAACAATCCCGGTGGGTATTTCAGAAGTTAAGCTAGCAGTGCCACTCATCTAAACACGAGACTGCTACAGTAACATGAGTCAGCAAGTAACTTTCAGGGTTGAGTAACCAAAAAGTACATAAAAAGTAACATAACAGAGTTGATCATTATTAACACTTTTATCTATATTTGAGTTTTTCACATTCCTATAGTCATTATAATCTCATTTAAAATTAAAAATAAAACTATAACCTTAACAAGCATTGCAATCCCACACGAAACACGCCATGACACTGAATGGGTTTGCGATCCTAGGATGGAAAACAGCGTGCTTGCTATATCCAGTCCACCTCATTACACCCTAACCCTTTCAGGTCAATTATAATGCTACCCTCCCATCTGTGTCTAGGTATTCCCACTGGTCCCTTACTATCGGGGTTTTCAGTCAATTCCTTGAAAGTGCGTCTAGGTGTTCCCACTGGTCCCTTACTATCGGGGTTTTCAGTCAATTCCTTGAAAGTGCGTCTAGGTATTCCCACTGGTCCCTTACTATCGGGGGTTTCAGTCAATTCCTTGAAAGAGCGTCTATGTATTCCCACTGGTCCCTTACTATCGGGGTTTTCAGTCAATTCCTTGAAAGTGCGTCTAGGTGTTCCCACTGGTCCCTTAATATCGGGGTTTTCAGTCAATTCCTTGAAATTGCGTCTAGGTGTTCCCACTGGTCCCTTACTATCGGGGTTTTCAGTCAATTCCTTGAAAGTGCATCTAGGTATTCCCACTGCTCCCTTACTATCGGGGTTTTCAGTCAATTCCTTGAAAGTGCGTCTAGGCGTTTCCACTGGTCCCTTACTATCAGGGTTTTCAGTCAATTCCTTGAAAGTTCGTCTAGGTGTTTCCACTGGTCCCTTACTATCAGGGTTTTCAGTCAATTCCTTGAAAGTGCGTCTAGGTATTCCCACTGGTCCCTTACTATCAGGGTTTTCAGTCAATTCGTTGAAAGTTCGTCTAGGTATTCCCACTGGTCCCTTACTATCGGGGTTTTCAGTCAATTCCTTGAAAGTTCGTCTAGGTGTTCCCACTGGTCCCTTAACTATCGGGGTTTTCAGTCAATTCCTTGAAAGTGCGTCTAGGTGTTCCCACTGGTCCCTTACTATCAGGGTTTTCAGTCAATTCCTTGAAAGTGCGTCTAGGTATTCCCACTGGTCCCTTACTATGAGGGTTTTCAGTCAATTCGTTGAAAGTGCGTCTAGGTATTCCCACTGGTCCCTTACTATCAGGGTTTTCAGTCAATTCCTTGAAAGTGCGTCTAGGTGTTCCCACTGGTCCCTTACTATCGGGGTTTTCAGTCAATTCCTAGAAAGTGCGTCTAGGTGTTCCCACTGGTCCCTTACTATCGGGGTTTTCAGTCAATTCCTTGAACGCGATTCTTGTTTCCTCCACTCACGCTGCATGTCCTGCCTACACTATAGTAAGCTTCTCTGTCCGCACTAAATTGTCAAAGCTAAAATATAGTTAGAAAGATGGGGCGGATGTTAATTTAAGCCTCTTTATGCCAGGTGGCCAAAATATATATGTATTTATTAAATTCAAACACAGACAAATCTAAATATCTCAAAACTTTATAGCTTTTGACTAGTAAATTCTTGTCTTAGCTATAAAATCAAATGAAAGTTGATTCTATTGAACTTGCCCATCAAAAAGTTTCGAATACATTTTAATGTAATAACTTTCAGCTAACACTGCTGTGCCAAACTGATTTGCTTACTATTGTAGGGTTATTTAAAGATTTTACACTTTGACCATAGCATTATGCAACACTTGAATTTAATATGCCTACATCTCTGAAAACATAAGAATCACATGGTTTTAATCTAAACTATACTATTTTTACTTATTAGGTAAATAATGTATTTTTTTAATGATAGAATTATAGAGAAACAATTTATTATTATTAAAAGAAGTTTATTGCTGATAAATATTTGCCTAATTATATAATCTAATATTGCATTCAACAAATATTTAAAGGTACATTTTCAAGACATTCAAATGGAAAATAAATATATTCTGCGAGTATTATTACTTGGTTAGTTAGTATATACAATACACAACGTAATTAGTTAGTCACCTGGGGTCTTATAGTTCTCCAAGGTGTTGTACGATAGCTGCAGATAACTATTTTCGTGGCCTGTGATGCTAAGTAAGAATCATGGGAATTGGCATCGCCTACTTAAGAATCTCAAATCTAAGTTTTCAAACCAAATCATTGAATTATGCTAGACGTGTTTCTAGCACATTAAAATGATTAGAAAATCTAGTTTTTAAGTTAGTTGTAGCATTTTAAATGTGTTTTAACATGGGAAATCAATCTAATGCGAATATTTTCGTGAAATTAACTGCTCTTGGCCTCTTATATGTGAATAATGGTCAATAATGTCGATTTTAATAAGAATTAACAAACTAAAGACTATACATAATTTAAATGAGTAGCAGACGTCATTTTTTTTTTGCCTGAAATTGCTATAAATAATCGTAACAATTGCATAGTTACTTTATTTTTCTTAATAATCCTATAACCAATCAAAGTTCTAATTTGGAAAATGTTTTTCCTTCAACTAACGACTATTGGTAAAGAAGTAAAATATATGATTGATCTGGCTTTTATAGCAGTCCGGTGACCTGGTGGTCTAGGGTTAAGGTGTCAGACTTCTGTGCTGGGGGTCCGGGGTTCAATCCTCGGTCCCGGTAAAGATTTATCTGATTACCAAACCCTTCCTTCACCTCTGACAAGACATCTTGTGAATGTGGGGAATGCCAGGCCTCCACCGTGGTTCGGATTCCACGTTAAACTGTAGGTCCTCCATTTCATCTCACAATCACCCTACCATTACACATTAGCGTAAGTGCGTATAACCCGAACGGGTAGTAAGACGCGGTGCTAATAATAATAATTTTATAGCAGTCATGTTGTGCTCAAAGGCCAATATTTTATATTCAAGAATGATAAATCTTAGTATATAATTTTTGTATCCTGGTTTTATAGGACAATAATTAAATTTAAGTTGATTTTTTTACAATTTTTATTTTAAATAGGCGTTTAATTTATCAATCTTAAATACTGAAGTATAACTTTTTATTTACCGAAATCTAATCATCTTATTTACCACAAAGACCACTTCTATGCGCTACTCTTGCAATGGACTTGACTTCCGATGACGGGGAGATTGAGGTTTTAATCTCAGCCGGATGTACTGAGAGTGGTTTTTCACACTTGCTGCGCACAAATGTGGGTACACTTGCTCTATATATAACCTTCCTCATCCCTAAAATTATTAGCGTAGTTAGTAAATAAGCGTATAACCCGAACGGGTTGTAGAATTAATAAAAAATTACCACAAATAAGGGTGTCTACATG
This sequence comes from Timema shepardi, assembly GCA_902151425.1. Taxonomy (NCBI): domain Eukaryota; kingdom Metazoa; phylum Arthropoda; class Insecta; order Phasmatodea; family Timematidae; genus Timema; species Timema shepardi. The sequence continues at coordinate 136,220 of CABFVX010001120.1, forward strand.
TTAATAAAGGCATGAGTTTAGCCCCCCCACTCCCTCAAATTTGAATTAAACACTTGCGTCATTACTGGACTAGGTCGTTTGTTGAGATAGCTTTGTGTTTAGAACAAATTAGTAGAGAGGAGGGGGGGGGATCAAAACCACCCCACAAGAGTTTTGAAGGTATCATAAATCAATGCCCGTATTTGTACAGTTTTTCTAGCAAAAAACCTTTCCTGGCCGTAATAACTAAAATAGTACTTGAGTAGATGAATTTAATTTAATTTTACACATTTTTGTATCTCGACAGTTCTTGAATATTTGTTATGAGTATGTTGCTATTTGAACAGAATATTTTTAAATAAAGAAAGAATGTCCAAATAAAACTAGGCAATACCCGTTAGAGATATTTAAAAAACTGTTGAAATTATAATGTGTATCGAATTAAACTGAATGTTTCTCCTATTAAATAAATGTTTGGCCAAAAAATATCTCGTCTCAAAAACTTTAAAAATAACAGGAATCTTAACTCTTGTTCTCTTCCATCTCACCTTAATATATAGTGGTTTGAGTAAATATAAATATCGAGCGTGATAATCCCTTTTTCCACTAGTCGAACAGTAAAGGAACTGTCTTCAACAAAGCAGCTGTTTACCTCACTTCCAATGAACTCGGGATATCTATTATCTGTTTGTGACTGCTAGACAACTATTTCAATTCACGTGGAGGATGATGATGAACAGGATTTCGATGTTCCGGTAAATACAATAACTATACAGACGTGGAAATACCCCCTGCCAATAAACAAAATCTGGTGAATGTGAGAACTCAGTGGTTGGTGGCAAGGAAGCACTTCCTTTATTTAGCTTCCAATGGTGTTCACTACAGAAAGTGGATCGCTTTAATTTATCATCCGGAATGTATAGTTGGATCATCATTTAGTATTTAGAGCAGTCTTTCTCAAAGGGTTTCCACGAAATAATAAAGGCTATGTTATAGTAGTTGTAAAAATAAAATAAGTTTAATTAAATAATATTTTTTTTATTTGACGATCAAATTTGAAAGTCTTAAGATATCTATTTTCCAGTTAATTTAATGGCTTACAGTAAAAAAGGTGAGGAATTAATTATAAACTTAAGCTTGTAATTTTTTTATACTAAAGTTGAATTCATGATCGAATAGAGACAACAGGCTTCGGTCCAAGGCGTCACTTTGGCGGTAGACTAGACTGTCGATGACAAAAATATTGGTGTTCAAATTCCAGTAAGGTGTACCAGGTTTAAAAAAAAAGGTATTTCACCTTCTACTTCCAAATAAATGCGGGTACACTTCCTCTGAATTCAACCCTTGAAAGACACACGACCCACTACAAGGCACACCAATGACGTACATCCATCTGATAACCGAGGTGAGACAGACGTTCCGCGCATGGCACACTCACTATAAGGCACACCAACGACTTACATCCTTCCGAGAGCCTAGGTGAAACAGACATTCCACGCACGGCACACTACAAGGCACACCAACGACGAACATCGTACTGAGGTGGAACAAGCTGATCGAAGACATTAAATTAGTCAGATAAGCCTTAGATAAGTTATTCATTATTTTTAATTAATTAACAAGATTTAAATAACTTTGTTTTAATAATTTATAATCATTAATTTTAGTAAATTTTGAAAGGGTAAATGGCAGATTCAAATTATAATAGTGACGCTAGTAGCGTCTTTGATAAGGTAGAATATGAAAATAGATCTAGGAATTAGTTAGGTCAAGAACAATCAGATTAGGAAATAAGAGAGAGCAAGCAGGAGAATGAATAGTCATTTGCAGAGGAAGAGAGAAAAGATAGGGCAGAAAAAGATACACAAAGAAGTGTTATAGTAGTTGAGGAAGAGCAAGAAAAGAATAAGGAACAGACAATGGTGCAACCCATAGGAGATTTAAATCAAATTAAGAAAATGCTACAGCAAATGGCAGAGGATAGTAAAAAAATGAGCCAGGAAACTAAACAGGAAAGAGATACAAATAAACAAGAAATTCATCAAGTAATATATGCAAATAGCCAAGCAATTAATCAGAAAATAGATAAAAGTAGCCAAGAAACTAATCAGAAAATTGATGCTATTAATCAGAAAATAGATGCAATTAACACTAAACTTGAACAAATCAATAAAGAACTAAGTGTTAAAATAGAGTTAATTAAGGAGGTTTGAGAGCAGAGAATTGGTTATTAAGAGCAAAAAATTGACCAATTAGAAACGGTTCATTAAAACTTAGCAGTACAGTTGAGTGAGGTAGATGAAATAGTAATGGAAGGTGAAAAATTAAAAGATGTTTTGGTGGAAAAACAAGAAAATTTAAGGAAGTGACAATTCGAATTAATGGAACAGATTTCGGCTAATAAGAATAAAATGTAAACAGTAGAACAAGAATCAATTAAAGGGTTAAAGGTGTAGCGTGTAAATAAGATAAATTGGACAGCTACAATTAAAAATTAATATTTTAATAATTTAGGGAAGAAAAGAAACAATATTCACATATTTAAAAAAGTAATCAACCTCAAAGTTTATTTTCTCTGACTAGATGCAGTCAGATACAATTACGTCTCTCCCTAAATTGAAACACGTGGTTGTTCAAAATATTACCTTTTGATAAATACTGTAGCAGATATCAAAGAAGAGGATTAACATTTTCATATTTATGAATAAAATAATTTAACACATATCCTTTGCCATTGAATGATGTCGGATGGATTTACATACACTTGCCATGCTGTCTGCAAGAAAATATAGTAAAGGACGTCTATATAACAAATTATCATTAAAATAATAGCTGAGTCTAAATAATATAATCAAAACGAATATATTTAAACAGAAGATGCTTTAGTATCTACTCACCATTTCAGGATGTTCTTGGATTTGTTTGCCACATTTTAGAAACGAAAATTATTCAAAGATGGCAGCCACACGTGCTTGCATTATAACACCTGATAAAAGAAAGAATTATAATATGAGCTTGAGCGAGTGACCCACTCCGCGTCAGAGAAAACTAGCGGCAGTCCAAGGAATCCTGTTTTCTCCTTTCCCCGCAAGCGGCTTTCGCTGACTCACTTTCTTTTCACCCCACCTTCGTCCATCTCTCTCTCTTTTTATATTCCTGAGTTTATCACATTTTTTTTTTGTTCAGTTAATATCAGATTTGGGACTATATAAGGCTGTCGTTCAGAATCACATTATACCAGTTTTACTACAACCCAGCGTCGAAGGAGGAACTTTTACACCATCACGCAACGAATAAAAAGACGACCATGAAGTATAGGCCGTAAGATCCACCACCACCCTTGCCAGGACTACATACTTCGAGTACTTAAGTATCCTGGAAAACGTCGTCAAGTCCTTATGACTTAGAGTCTAGTTTTTGTTCAAAAAACTAGGCAATGTATATCTAAACATTTTGATATGTTCTATCGAAGCCGATTTTTTGTTAGTTTAATATCATGTCAAATGGACAGTTAATTCATTTCAAGTCTTGTTGACTTCAAGATGGAAGAGTTTCAGTTAATTGGTTAAATATCGTGTCCTGCAGCCTGAAGGAATAGTCCCATTTTTTGACTTAGTATGTCAGTCCTAGCTACTGTCTTTCCCTGTATCCTTATGATAAAGTCTTTACATTATGAGCCTTTGGCATATAAAGTAGTAATGTCTTAGTCATAGACTTGCTAGCTTCCACAAGTTCCACTAATTTATTTTGAACCAATGTTTCTCATGACGCCGTGGACGTCATGTGCATCTGTTTAATATTTGGTTGGCTACAACCAGGCTGTCTGTCTTGTTTTACATACCACAGTTGCGTTAATGGAAATCTATGTTTTGAGTTGGTCAAATAGTTACGCTTCACGTGCAGTATTAGCTTCGGTTTGCAAATAGTGCAACTCCACTTGAGTCATAGTGGGGTCCGCGGAAATAATACCTCTTTGTCTTTACCTGTTGTTTGGCTCCTATTGTTTTGTGTTGTTCTTAGTGTAATTGCTATTCGAATTGTATGTACTATTTAATGCTCTGGTAGTACCGAAAGGAAAAGAGACCAGCCATAGTACTAATTTGTTGACACCTGTTTATTAGCCATCGACCGCTGTTACCTAGAGATCTTTTTGTTGTTTATCATTATCAAAAATGTTTAAAGGATATTATCTTAAAACCCAGTCAAGCAAACTGACAAAAATTTATATGTTTATATTGTTCAATACATTTAGTTTATTACTACTTAATTGTTTTCTTCTTTAGAAAACTTCTACCTGCAGCCTGGTGCCTGCTCAGCCCTTGTAGCTACAGATAACCATCAAATTTCCCCAAGTCTTAATTTTTTTAACAAGATTCAAATATATAATTTTGTAATATTATTGTAAAGCCTAATTCTTGTTATTTCAGTTTTTTAAATAAATTTATCCATTTTTAAACATTTATTTTGTTCAATTTAAATTTCAACCTGTTTATCACGTCATATAATCAGCCCAGTAGGGCTATTAGGTTACAAAGGAAGTAGAAATTGAAGTTTGGAGTCTGGACCTTCAGGTAGAACACACTGTAAAAGAAATAAATGAGGTAAAATCAGTATTTGGTTCTCAGCAAGACATTAATAAAATTTTAATTAAAGAACAGATTGATGGGATCGTTAATAAGGCGGTAGAAAAACTAGATAAAAAATTTACCGATTTTGTGTTTGAAAACCAATTTAATCTTGGAGACGTTGGTAATTCACACGATACTACCAACCTATTTGCTAAAGGGCTAAGAGAAAGGTAATTAGCACTTATTACAAAATTTAAAGGAAAGAGAGGAAATATTTCAGTAGTATAGTACATAAATAAAGTGGAAAGAGTATTTAAAGGAGAAAAAAAATTAATGAAAAAGTCAAAATAGAGATATTTTTATCAGGTCTGGAAAGTGAGACCAAATCTTGGGCAGATAGTATAGAGAGTGAATGGGAGACATATGAAGAAGCCAGGGAAATATTTTTGGAAAAATATTTGTCTCAAAACATGCAGGATAATTTTCTACAAGTAATTTTCAATGGCAAATATAACGACAAGGATGGTACTATGAGTGAACATTTCAATAAATTTGTGACACAGGCGAAATATTTATGATACCCTGTAGTAGAAGATAGATTGATAGGTCTTCTAATGAACCATTTTCCAACTACAGTACAAGACGTTCTAATCAGCATAAATAAACAGAACATTAAAGAAGTAGAAAAAGTATTGATAGCATTTGATGATAGATATCAAAGAAACAAATAAATCAATGATCAATCAAACAGGTATAAATTGATAGGCATAGGCAATCGTCTAACCCTCAAATCAGAGAAATTAATAATAGGCAAAATAGATATCAAAATGATTATAAAACATTAGAACAAAATAGAAGATATCCACATCCTAGTAGAGAGTATCAACAGGATAGGAACCAAGGACCTTCGAGGCAAATAAATTCAAGTGATAGACAAATTAATAGCAATAACAATGCAGGTAGACCCAGATTAACAACCAATCAAATACATCAACCTCCAAATTTTAATTTTGTGCCACCCTTCCCAGGAACAACAAATTTAAATAGGTACAATCTAGACAAAGGGAAAACTAAAAAGTCAATCACGTGACAATCCGTACGTGATGAAGATTACAAGTAAAAATCGGGCCACAGAACAATCGGCCAATTTAGAGTATGTTAGGCAAAATGTAATACTACAAGGTAACCCAAAAGAAGACCTTTTATTTATTACAACTGATAAAAATAAATATAGTAGAGCAGTATCACCTGAAATTGAAGGAAAATTAGGGACTATTAAGGTAAAAATGTTACTAGATACATGATCAGAGGTGACAGCAATGTCACAAGAATATTTTGAAGAAATAAAAATTAGGGATTTAAAAACGGATATTCCCGTATTACCAGTAACCAACACATTGATTATAGGAGCAACAGGGACTAAAAACAAAAAGGTTAAAAAACAAGTATTAATTTATGTTGAAATAAATAATATAAAAATGAGTATCATAATTCTTATCATAGAAAATTTAAATGTTTCAATTATTTTAGTGTCAGATTTGTTATCAGGATTTGAAGTTGATATAAATTATCAAAATAAACAGGTGTCAATCAATAAACAACCTTTTAATTTGAAAGTGCCATTTAGCAAAAAAAGTTTGTTCAAATATTCTAAGATTACAAAGTAAAGGGAATAACGAGCGATTAATGCAATAGTGTTACACGCTCCTCATCAATAAATCACTAACTCAATTAGTACATATGCGTATAACTTGAACAGGTAGTAAGAAATGGTGCTACAAAAATAGAAGACAGAAACATGTATTTCCTGTTCAAATGAAATAAAGTATCACTTTGCAGGAACATACTCAAGTCTATCGTAGTGTTGCCAACTTGCACAATGAGTGTGCCATGAGGATTCACGACAAAACGCCGCGAACAAAAATAGTGTATAACTCCTTGATTAAAGAATGCACAAATGAAGGCAGAGCATCAAAAATCAACAAAAAATCCTTCATATCTTTCACTCCTCGAATCATGAAGGATATCTACGGATTGAAAACATAATTGAATAATTATTATTTGTATACGGTATCTTAATACACATCCAGGATGTCCGTATTTATCTACTATATAGTTTAGAAACGAACGATATAAAATGTAGAGTAAAATATACAAACATATGTGTTGGAAACCATTTATAAAAATCGTCTTCATAGATACAGTTTGTATTATAACCTTGGCTTCTCCATCATCAGACAACTATACACGAGAGCTAGACGTTAATTTCACGTGGCCACCGATGCGGATAGTCTTGAATATGATTTATTTAATTTAAAACTAAAATGTTTTGTTAATAACTGCTTATTCGATTTAAAACAAGATCAGCAGCCAGATCAAAAGAAATGCGCTCAAACTAGAGCGGAAAGTAGTTGGGAGGAACCACAGCTAAAATTCACACGGGGGAAACCTCACCTATCTTCAATGGACTGTATGTGGAAGCAACACATCTCACTCCCCTTTCGGGATATTCGTATTTACACTAATGAGGTAGGAATGAGTAAGGTCGAATTTTAAAAGACATAAACTCGATTTTTAGTGGATGGAGAGTGGGAAAATATTTAGGAAACAATGGCCTCCAATACACCCGACCGGGATTATAACCATATAATATTATTTTGGCTAGAATGATTACTTATACAATAAAATTAATATATGACTCATTCGTTCAAATACTGAATTCGGTTGACAACTTTAATGTTTTTTATTTTTAAATCAGATTAGACTACTCCTAAAGTTTCAAATATTAAGTATTAATTTTCAATTTAAATTTGTATACATAATCTACTTACCTGTATTTTACTCTATTAAATTTTGTTGTTTATTTCTTTAATAAAATGCCAACTACTGTGCTTTTTTTAATTTTTTTTTTACATCTGGCTGTCATTTGAAGAACTAATTCTCTCTAGCGGAAAAGAGAGCGATTATTATTCTAGGCTAGAGTTTAGAGTGAAATTCAAAATTAATTTTGTAGATTGTTTATGTTTAGTGGTCAAATTTTAATACTAAGATTTTTATAATAGTTATTATTCTATCTTTCATTATGTTAAAATTTAATTGTTTGATAGCTGTATGATTTTAGAAACTACTTTTCTTTTAGGTCGGAAGCTATTTTAAGGAAAAAAGGAACATGATTGCTAATAGTTAGCTTTTATATTTAGGACTCTTACGTTTGTTTGGGAAAAGTAAGGAAGGATCCAATTTGGGTCATCTTGTAATGTGGATTTGTAATAGTTAATTATCACTTTTGGCAGCAAAAACTGTACCAAAATTAAGGGCTAACTTTTGAGGAAAAATAAGGGTTAGTTTACATAGAATAGAAATATAAAAAGAGAATTGCTATCAGAGCCATATATCACCATTATACATTATCCAGTTACTAGAAGCCTTAAATTACTTTTTCAAAGAACTTATTATTTTAACCTTCTATAAAAATAAATAAAACCTGGTATTTGCTCATTTCAAATATTATTTTTGTGTCATAATTAATAGCGAATTAATTTTGTCATCACGATTCTGGCGAGAGTTTTTACCGTTTAAAGTACTGCTTAGCAATATTTATATTAATTGAATAGCAGAGGAGGCATGCCTTATTAGGTATGGTTAATTTAAATGTGTTTTTTTTCTTCAGCGCTAGTTACAAACACGCTTTAAATTTCATTGTGTCAATTTTTATTTAGTATATTATTATATGTTGTATTTTGAACATTGCATCCCCATGTATAGATAGTTTCATTGGATTGGATGTACTATACCATACATGTTAAGAATAATAATCTGCTCCAGGAAGTCCGTTATTGTAAGTGTCCAACTTAAGTTAAAACTTTAGGCAAAGTCCAGAGGTCTTGAGAAGAGTTTTTCGTCTTACCACTGAAGAATTTCTGTGGATTAATTAATTTATTTATTTAATAAAAATCTACCAACCAAGGAAAATAAAAAGGGTTGGCAGTGGGCGTCCAATACAAATAAAATTAGTTCATTTATTTATTTATATTTAATTTAAGGAATATCTCGAGTTAAGAAATAAGATTAGTAATAATAAATAATAATACTTTTTACTATTGTTACCACAACCAATACCTTCCCATCACCAGACTAAATTACCGGGGTGTTAAGTCTACGTACCAGCTGACGTGGGTCTAACAAGTGTTCCAAGCTGGGAATTGAGCTCGGATGGATTTAAACACCTTGGACCACTATATTATTATGTTGTCGCTGGGGTATAGATTTATTTACACAAAACCGGGAGTTAACGTCATTTAAAGTATTTCATTTTCACACTGCCGACTCACAGCTTGGTAATAAATTTACATTATATAGAATCAACCCAGTTTAAACGTTCGTTGGAACAAAGGTGCTGTGTCGTGGTTTATCTAGAGGCGCTCATATCGTCCAAATAAGATTACAGGAAACGTAATCACAAACAAAATTGTGTAATTAAATCTCTCTATTTCAGTGTCTGAAATAGATACCCCTCTCTATATAATTATGTTTTTGAAATTGTGTTGCTAATTTTATTTGTAAATAGATTATTCCATGAGAGTAAAATCGGAATAGAACCATATACCCCAATAAATTTCTTAATTCATCATTAATTTTAAATACCTAATTCCAACTAGTTTCATCATATTATTAATATTAATATCATTAACCTTAATTACTTTAATTTTATATGTATATAATTTATTCACACAAACATGTTTTTCCTTTTTAATTCTTAAATAAAACTCGTAATTGTATGCTTACATCAAAATATGATCTATTATTTTTTAATATTTTTTTCTAGTATATATTTTTAGACTGTTGACTAGCAAATAAATAAAGGACAAAACTAATTATAATTTATTTTTTTAAATGTGTAGACAAAGAGTCAGCCATTTGCACCTAAATTAAAAAAAAA